>JAOWMA010000505.1:0-25232 GCA_025962755.1 Colletotrichum tropicicola
TAAAAACTTAACTCTATAAATTACAAATTAGAAGTTTAATTTATATATCTCTTAAGTATTTCTTTATATAATATATACATATATATATAAACATACACACACATACACACACACACATACATATAAACACACACAAACATATATAAACACACACAAACACATACAAACACACATATATATATATAACTTTAAAATACTCTTCTTATAAACTTAGTTAAAAATATATATTCTATTGATACTTAGTTAGAATTACGATCTCGAAATCCTGGCTTAGAGGGCCCATATATCCAGGAGTATTACAAACTATATAAGGCTCTAGATAAACTTAGGTTAACAAGGCCAAATATTATAATAACAGTCGGTAAAAAAGCCAAGCAATATTTCTTTCCAACAAAAGCTCATATATCTCAACCAAAACAAACTATTACTCTTAATACAGTACTATTTAATAATCAATAAGTTATATTAATTAACTGCCAATCACCACTATCTTGTGAACTATCTTATATTCCTAAAAATACTAAAAAGGGTCACTATACACTTCATCATCTCCAATCAACCTTTCCAAACACACCTCAAATTTCCCTAAGTCTTTATAATAAACTATTAGCACCATTTAGTTTAATTATTCTATTATATACCTCAGATTTCAAAAGTATTACTAGAATAGTTGACTTTCTATAGTCTTGGTTAAGGGCTACTATGCTTAAGCCCTTACCATTTTGTCTCAAGCTTATTTTAATAATTAAGAAAGATAGTAAAATTAATCTCAGTAAGTTTTAGTCACAATTTACTAACTATGCTTTAAAAAGTCTTTATATTAGTAAGCCTCTCTACGCTTATACAATAGAAGATATAGAGAGAATCTAAAATATTTATCTTAGTCTTAATATTTATATTAATACTCCTAAGGATACTTTTAATTTATATATCCAGTCTTTATTAATACGTTTACAACAAAAGTAATAAAGAAAAAGACTTAACTTTTCTATACTACATTAGAAAACACTTATAAGATCAGCATTAACTCAATATTCTAAACAACCAACTATTCCAATTAATTTATATTATTTATCTCGATTAAAAAAGCCTATTTTAAAAGATATAAACAGTCACTTAAATATATTTCTTCAAACTACTAAAGATAAAAGTATAGACTAGTTATTATATATAATATCTATTTTATATATAGACACTTTCCCTCTAGAAATACACAGTATGTTAAAAAAAAAAGAAAAATTTAAATAATTTACTAATTTAAGTCTAGATTTTCTACCAGATCAATTATTTAATACTCTTTATAAGCCTTTAATAAAAAGTTTAAAATCTATATCTATACAAAAAGTTAAAAGTTTATTTATATTAATTATATAATAAAACTCTAAAACACAACTATCTTTTTTATATATTCACCTAAAATATATTCAAAAGTACTAAGACGTATAACTTAATATAAAAAGTAAATTAACTTGTTTAGTATGTATAAGTCGATTATCACGATTTACTCTTAACTGTGGTCATTAGCTATATAGAGTTTATACCGTAATATATCACACAACTATTAAAGAATCTAATATCTAGATAAATTCTTGTCTTTTATGTTTAACTAAAAACTTAATTTTACTACCTAAGTTACTAAATATAGCTAGTATTAGAGTATTTAGCTTAACTGGTTATTTTATATTTAATATTTTAAATTATTTAAAAGACTTTTAACGCTTAGTTGGATTAACTACATTTTTATTTAGAAATTACTTTGATGAAGTTATTACTTTTGACTAAGGTATAGTTTTTCCTTATTATAGTATATATTATTATTAATTATTTAGCTATGTTTTTTAATTTTACAATTTTTCTTGAGGAGTAGAACTTAGAAGAATATAAATATTATCTTAAGTATCTTAAAAAACCAACCTTTATAAAACAAAATAATATTTATTTTAATAATAACCTTCAATAGTGTTTAAGTAATATAATATTAAAAAGTCAAACTTTAATTATATTATAAAGACAATAAGAATTATTTAATAAATTTCTACAAAAAACCCTAATAGACTTTCAGTAAGTTAAATAATTACTTTATTTAAATTTAAGTTATTAATTTATTTAGACTATTTATTAAAACAGAACTAAAGGGTACTTATCAACAAAATAACAATAATCTCTTAATTTATTATAATAAGGGCCTTTATAGTCTACGCCTTCTTAAAACAATTTCATTATAACTTATATCTAAATTATTTTATATAAAACTTATAACACAAGTAAACTTTTATACTTCACCTGAGAAATATTATCTCTTAATTAAATGTCGACTACCCTCAGGCCCTACTACACTTAATTTAATTCAGCAGTTTTATAATAATTAGATATATTTAATTCTTTTTAAAACAAACAAAAATCTAATTCAAATTCCCTTTATTACTAAAGATATTATTTATAAGTGTAAAAACTTAGAGCCATTTTCTAAAAAAATCTCTATATTTCTACAGTCTTTAAATTCTTATATTAATATCCAGATTAAAGAGCTCGAGGAATCTCCACATAGTATTAGTAAATGTCCATATCGACTTTAGGATTTAATCTTTGACCAAGGGCTTAATTATAGTTTTAAAAGGGAAGACTATCAACTAACTATACTAACACAAATACAGTCTAAAATTAAGCAGAATAGCTTTCATTTTAAACTATAGAAATTATACAAAACACTAGACCAAATAGTTTAAGAGCTAAATATACCAAACTTAATACTTTCCTACCTATACTTTCTTAACTATCTATTTAAAAAACTTATTTGCCAGTAACAGCAGTATCTACTTTCTCCTCACAGAAATTAGCCGTGGGCAATGCACCTCAGGGTATTTAATCAGTTTTGCAGACGTGACCTTTATAGTCTATAGTTAACTTATAAGCGATAAAAGCATTAAAGGAAAAACTAAGCCACTATTACTCAGTTGTATTTGAGACAGTGGTAAATTCTTACAACTTATAAACAGTAATATCAATAATATTTAAAAAAGCATCTCTATTACTGTAATTCTAGTGACTATGTCCGGCTAACTCTAATCTACCACATTCGTTAAAGCCTCTATCGTCGCGTTACTTAAAGAGTTTAATAGCAGAGATAGACTAAAAATGTCACTATATTCCTCCGCAAGCCCGGGGTTTATAATAGTGACCGGGGCGTGTATCTAAAGGGTCGATAACTCTACTCCAGTTTAGTCTTTTATAAGATCAAAGTCATCTGGGCCCTTAATACAATCTGTAAAAACCAAAATGTACGTATAGTCTTAAAAAAAGCCAGACTATAACTCGTACGCCTAAACTTCGCCTCGGCACTATACTATAACAGCAATTTGCGCGCTATAAATGCGAAAAAAGGTATTTAACTTTTTAAAAATACTATTCCTGCAGTTCTCAAGGCCCTTTCGGGGGTCTTTGTTACTTTTACCGCGCGCCATTAGAGTCTAAAATAGAGATATAAAAATACTAAGATAAAGTTCTAGGTTCTGCTTATTTAATACTACAGTTAAGTACAGAATATTTTAGGCTTTTATAAATAAACACTAGCAAAAAAAGAAAAACAGCCGCTAGACTAAGCTTTTACGGCGGCTAGCCGGCCGTTAATAGTCAATTAGCGGCCAAAAAACCCACTTATTCTAGGGTTATCCGGGCACTTACAATACCCAGTTGTTCCATAGCGGTCACAAATACCCCACCTTCTCGGCATTCCCAGGCGACTAAACAACTCTATCACTAAACAACTATATAACCCTAGTATACCTATCTATTTTAAAAATAAGTCTAGCAGTTAGCATCTAAATTCACTAAAAATAAAAAATTAACTTCTTAATTTTTAACTTAAGTCTTCTCTAGGTATATTTAACCCTCTTCTCTTAGCTCTCTACTTAAAAAATATTTCTAATCGTAATTATAAAAAAACAATAAACTCTAACACTTTATACTTAATTATATTCTATAAATTAATAATAAGCTTTATAATATATTAAGTAATATTAACTATTTTACTTATATTTTATATAAAGATTATATAATATTTTATCTATCTACTATTATTTTATAAAAAGTCCTAAAATAGACCTATATATTTTTAAGCTGCGTTATGTATTATATATATTCTAGAGAATGTTTTTCTAATATTCTTTTTCTTATATCCCTTTCCAGATTTATTAGTTATTTAACAACAAGCTACATCTATTATATTAATTAACTTACTTTCACTTATCTTTAGAAAACAAATTCTTTCTATTTATCAAATATTTTATATATTATTAAGTAGTCTTCAACTAGTTCACTTAGTAACTAGTGTTATATCGATTTTTAAAGCTCTTTTATATTCAGTTATTCTAATTTCAAAAAAACCTTAAAATAGTTAACTTATAATTTCTAGATATAGTATAAATATACTCTTATAAATTTTAAATTAATACTAAGTCCAACATTAGGCTTTTTCAACTATTATTATATTTATTTTATCCTATAGTTAACTAGTTAAGTAAGCTTTAGATACTTACTTTCTAACTCTTTATCTTAGTCTAGTTATACCTTTATTTTCAACTATTCTGTGGCATATTATTCATACAAAAGTCTTATTATATCAAGAAATAGTTTCTTTTCAGTGTTTTATATTTCTTATTACTCTTATTTTATATATATTACGTCAAACAATCCTTCAGAAAACTACAATTATTAAAAAAATTAATACTAGAGAGAATATAATCCGTATTAAAATACAAAGCCTTAAGCCAATAACTATTTTCCCTAAATACTATTTTTATCTCTATACAAACAATTCAAATTTCTTACTAAACGTTATATCTTTTACTCACTATCCTAAACAATTAATCTAATATAAAAAAGGACTTTTAGTTTCCCAAAATATCAAAAACTTTACTTTTATTATATCAAACCAAGAGAAACATATAAAAAAAATAAAAAACTTAAAAAAAGGCCAAAATATATTTCTCAGTAAACCATATAGTATTAACTTTCAACTCCACAACTATAAAAAGATAATTTTTATAACTAAAAAAACTAGTATTCTTACTATATTATCTTATACTTTTACACTATATAACCAAAGAAGTCACGATGATAATATACGCATTTCCATACAAAAACTTCAGAAAAAACTAAAGCAACTTATAGATCAACAAAACAAAATAATAAATCAACAGAATAAAAAATATACCTCAAAAAAAAAAAAATAAATTAAAAGTATAACTCAAAAACTTAGTTCTCTAAGAAAAGATATCCAGGTACGCAAAGAGATACCTCTTTTTAATAATATACTAAAAAAAGTTGACCTACTTTAAGTATTAGAAAAAAATAACCAAACTACATAAGCCGCAGAAACACTAACAACATTACAAAAGCTTAACCCTAAAAACGTAAAAACTAATAAATATTTTCAAAAATACTTCTAATATCTAAATAGAAATTAATTATTATCTAGTGTCTTTACCCAAACCAAGACTATCTACCAATATTCAACACGTCCAGTTATTAATAATACTTCCATCCTAGCCTATCAATAAAAAATATAGTCACAAATATACGACTATAGATTTAAGAGAGACAAAGCCGAGTTAAAAACAAAATAGCTATTACTTATAAGTCTTATTATCAGTGTTAAATCCATATACTTACACTCTTCTAGACTGTAAGAATATAAAGTTTCAACGGCAACTTCGCACAGTTACCATCTAATCAATGGAAAAGGCTAAGTATATTGAGTTTATAAAGCTAGACTATCACTCAGACCATTTTAAGTAGTATTTTCCTCCTATATAAATAGATATTAAACACTTTCCTTTTACTCCCGAGTCTTATATTTATACTAAGTACTAATAAGTTTAGCTTATACTGGCAGTTTAGTGCCTCGACTATAAAATTATTGCGCTTTACGCTCGTACTTGTCTCTTATATGCCTTAAACAAACACATCGCCAAGCAAACTGTCTATCACAATAATAACAAGTATACAAATTCGACATTAATGTCTAATCAACAACCCTAAAAATACTTAGAGGGTTAGATCCCAGTCGTTAGTTCGCCCTTCAGTAAAAAGCCCCGCCCAAAACCTCTTAATTAGATAAAAACAAAAAAGGTCGAGACTTAGTCTAAATACCACTAATTAATACTTAATACAAATACAAAAGTTACTAACCAAATAAACCAGACATTAGACATTCTTTATCTAAAATACAGCACTGTATTATTATCATATCGTATTATATTTAATTAATTCGAGTTTTTACTATAGTATTTAAAAATATCTCGTACTCTTAAGCCTAAATTGCTCTAACCCGCTGAGCATTTTTCTCCAACTCGTCGCAGAGCAGACAAATCATTTCTTTTCTTATAGTTAAGCTAATAAACTTAAAGCAGTATAAGATTCCTTTACTATGCCCGTCAAAACATTTGTCCTAAAAGACAGACCACTATTAGTAACTATATATTTAAAGATTTTAGTCAAAAAAACACATTATAGAGAGACTTAAGTTGTTAATGCTCTTCTTACAATAATAATAAGATAGTAGCTTACTTTATTTTTTATAAGTACTAACAGAAAGATACGCGATCAGAGTCAGCAAGATTAGATAAACAACAAAAAGAATATATACAACCAGACGGGGATATAAATACTACAACACCCGGAAAAATATAAACGCCAAAGCAATAACAACCAATTATAACCTCGTCGGCATAATTATCAATAAAAGCGCATAACAAAATATATAACAAAGATAGAAAAAAAAAGAGTATTATCAGAGGAGGGAGCTATTTAACCCTAAAAAAACGACCAGCAGTATTCCTCAACTCTACTCCAGCGTCCTTTTCAACACTACGGGCAAACAGCCAAAAAATCTCGCCGGGATTATTAGAATCTCCCCGAGCTCGACAATAACCCAATATAATCCTCCTTAAATAATCACCAATAAGTCGAAAAACACAGCGTAGCAGCCTATATCACTCACTAATTAGACCCTATAATAATACACTACTTATCTTGTATTACAATATACGTTAGGCTCTAAAAAGCTAGTAAATCTCGATAATCTAGAATACTAATTAATATATACTTAAGAGAATAGTAAGATATCTATAAAAAAGTAAATCAAAAAATTCACAGTAATCTACTTTTTAGCTAAAGCTTAACTAGTCAATTATAGTAAGTCCGTCGTATAAAAGTTTATAGTTATAGCTAGTAAAATTATTTAATTAAAAAAATAACACTCAGTAACTAAAAACAGAAAAAACAATAAATCTCAGCCTATAATTATCAACCCACTCACACCCTTTTACAATATTACCCAACCTTTCATATTACTGACCATTCCCGAGTCTCAGATAGGCCCATCGTTCTACTACTATTTTTTTTATAAATACTCATCCGTCTCGCCCCTTTTACGCTTATACTAGCTTGTCCCGCTATTATTTTTCCTCCTCTTTTACTTTTTCGGACACTTACTTTTATTCTTCACTCCTAATTTATACCTACCATTAACATCCTTTACCAAATTGTCTAACTCTTTAGTATATTTACACTTAACTAACTAAAGCGCTTTTTTAGGCTTTTTAAAAAGTCTATACTCTTAAACAGAAGAGTCTAAATTTTTAGTCTGTGTTTATTACTTACGTTTAATAAGGCCCGAGTTTTTTTTAAGTTTTTTTAAAGATCGTTATTTATCGGGTTATCTAGTAGACTTTTTATACTTAAGGGCTTTAGTTAGTTTAATACTTATTATACTTTTACCCAGCTTTTTAGTCGGTACGTCGTTATTAGAACCTAAATTGTCAGACTTGTCTAGCGTATTAAAGCTATATAACTTTACCTTATTATCAAAAGAGTTATCTAATTCTTTATCAAAAAAGCCATCCGAGTCTATCTTACTCTCTATAACACAATCCTCAGTCTATATATGTCTAATTTTCTTTTAAAATTTTTTATTTTTTACTATAAATATACTAATATTCGCAAAAAGTGTTATAAATAACTATAAAGTAAAGTATAATATAATAAAGTGGGCTTTATTTATTTTTATAGTATCTTTCTCTGTTTTAAAATACTAGTTAATAATACGTTCTCTAACTTTTAGTATTTTTTATCTAAAAATCATCTATCTTTTTTTCTTATACAAAATTCTCTCTTAGGCAAATAGTATAAATATAAGTGTTTATGTTACGCGGTCAAAATCGGCTGACAGTCGGTTAAACTATATAGTAAGCCGTCGAGGGGAATTCCTTTTATCCACGCATTTATTAATCTTATACAGTTTATACTTTTATTCTATTGATAGTAAATCTGTCTTTTCTTTGTTATTAATCTAAAATATATATTTTAAAATAAAGTCTAAAAATAAGTGTAAATTTTTAGGTTAGATTTTAATTATTTTAGATTTTACTAGATAGAGTGTTAGTTAGGCTAGGACAGAAAAAATAAAAATTTTTAAATAGTCTAAAGTAGACGCTTAAAAGCCTAAAAATCAGAATTTAATTTAAAGAACAAGTAAATCACTTTCCCTAACCGCCAACTAAAGTCTATAAAAAGCAAAAATACTCGTTAAGTTTACTTTTTATCTATTCTCTTTAACAAAAAAGTCAACGACTAATATATAATTATAATATCAAAAGTATAACTCTCTACCTCTTTAGATAACTATAAGTCTAACTTAAATAATTATTTTAATCTTTTTTTATCTTTTATAGGCTAAGAGTACTCTCAGACTCTGGCCTTTTACTCGCTATATCAAGAGCGTAGTAAAATAGTCTTAGAGTAGAGATTAATATATCCTAAACCGCGGCTAATTATAACTCGCAAAAAAAAATATAGAATTAACTTAAGATTCCGTAAACGCCGCTAAACATTTATTAAGACTATACATAAGCTATACAAAAACTATAATATAAATATATATATTATAATTTATAAAAATAGCTAGTTTTTCAACTACTTCTCTACCAGTAATAAGTCGTAGCGTCCAAATACTTCGCAGATAATAAGTTAAATAACTTTCGACAAATGCCCGTCTAACTTAACTATAGGAAAAGCAATACTTGTTATTAACACTTCTCACTCTGTAAAACTTTGAGAGTTTAGACAAAAAACAATAAACAGAATAAAAGATAAGATATTTAATAAAATAGCTATATAAAATTTAAAATCTTTATAATCTTATCTTACTAATAATTATTCCTTTGCAGTATCATAATTCTACTGTCTATCGCCTCTAGTATCCCAGAGCTATACACATCCCAGTAATTCTCCACCTTAGCCATAGCAAACTCTTATAACTAAACATAAAACCTCGATCTTTAATCGAGTATTGGAAAACTTACAGCTTCTTTAGTCTTAACGCTTAAAAAGGACTTTGACCGCCCCTCTAAAACGTCTATCTTAGCGTAAAGCCGTCGCAGCTCTTTTAGAATTTTGGAAAAAAGACTAAGTTCGGCAAAAAATATGCCCCCGCTAAACACAACTAAAACTAAGCAGTCGCTAATATTAAAGTATAACACAAAATAAAACACACCGCGAGAGACACTATAACTATCACACGTACCACAGTTTTTAAAGCAAAGCTCTGGCAAATAAAAGGCTAACATAATAATTTATAAAAAAAATATTCAAGTATAAAATTCACAAGTAGACAATATAAAAACCATAATAATAAAAGAGACAGTAGCGTTTTATATAATTAATTAGCCTAAGTTATTCGTTTATTGCTAATAGTATTCTATTACTTAACTTAGACAAAATAAAAAAACATAATAGAAAAAATATACTCTAACTCTTTTTAACAAGTATAATCAGTAGTCTGTGACGACAAACTATTAAACATCGGTGTTACAAAAGACAGTCACAGTCTATATAACCGTCAAAGTTAACACAACCACTATAACAACAGCAGCAATTATCTTCAAGAAAGTCATACAATTCGTAGCAGTATTAATAAACAATAACTCTAGCAGATCACGCGCAGTTATAAACCCTAGAAAAGCTGGGGTCGGTTGCGTAAAGAAGCCATTACTACTCTCGCTAATATTAATCATAGTCGCTAAGGTCATCTCGGCAGTTATTTATACCGAGATATTAGTTTTAGCCCTACTAAAAAACTCGTCTTAGGTAGTTCGCGCCGTTGCCGTTGTCATAGTAATACCCGACAAACTAATACTCTTATTTATTAAGGTCAACATTAATACTATTAAAAAGTCTATAGTAATACTTATTATTAGAGTTAAGACTATCTTAATAAAAATTCTAAACAATTTAATAATAATTACGAGAATAGTGTGAGTCAGAATAGACTGGGATATATAGCCTATATCGCCCTCGTTCTAGAGTAAAAGTAAAGAGTCTCCGCGCCCGCCTGTAATCACCGCGCGTATATAGAAGAGTATTTGCCCAGCGTAATGCCTATATATATATTAACACACTTTCAAAGGCGCGTAACTATTAATTATAAACTATATAAAATAAACTTTACTATTAAAGACACTAAGTAATAGCTTAAAACTATAAACCTTATGGTCAAAACACCCTAAGTCAAAAGAATAGCTAATCAAAAAAAAGTCGAGATCAACAAAAAAAATAGTTACTTTGCATCTCTAATTAAAAGAGTCTTTAAGTCTGTAATACGTAAGTGAGAAAGTGAAAAAGGAGTATTAATCGGGAGAGAGAAAGATTATTATAGAAAACTCACACAGTAAATATAATAAATATACCAGCCTCGAGAAAAACAAGAAGGCTAAATATATAAACAAAAAAAGAATAGTATAAAACAAAAGTACTAAGAATCAGTATAGTAAGCAAAAAAGCAAAAGACTTTATCTTCTACACATTAAACCTGTTAAAGTATAACACCAACAGGGTTAGCGCAGAGCCCATAAACTATATACTACTGGGCGGCGCGTAATAATACAAAAAAGCTAAAAACTAAATTTAAAATCAAGAAAGTGACGTATATAGTAAGTCCTTAATAAGCGCTTACTAAATTATTCTTAGTACTAAACATCAACTTACTTAACAACAAATTTTATAAAATAACTTACTTTTTAGTCGCTTACTAATAGTCAATACTCCCCTGCGCACTACTAAACTTCTTTTTTTTCTTAAATATTATAAAAACCACATTCAAAAACTAGCAAAAATACTTTAACTAAAAAAATATTCCTAATATTGTCATAACAAGTCTGCCAAAAATACAGTTCCCTAATAAAAAGCTAACCTCTTTCTTAGCAAATCTCTTTAGCCTAAAAGGCATCTCAGACTTATTAGAAAACGCGTTCATTCCCGAGTTAAAGCTAAACCTGCCTAATTTTCACCTTCCTTAAACAAAAAACACTCTTAGTTTAAGCAAAAAAAACAAAAACAATAACAAAATCCTAAAATAAATAATCTCTATTACACCTCAGTATCAAGACTAACCAACGCCACAAACATTTAAGTAATATCTCCGCACGCCTTATGCAGCTAAAAAGTACTATAATAATAACTATTAATAATCTTAAGAGAGTTATACACACAGTACGAGGAGCATTATAAAACTTAGTTAATCTAACTAAAAAATTTTATAATAATATCAAAAAGTTAAAAAAGTGTATAGGCCTGTTTACTAAGAAGTTAGTTAAACACTTTTTTGACTATAACGCGACGTTAAAAGTCAAAGTATAATCCCCGTGATTATTAGTGTCTACGCATAGACAGGGGCAGCTACTTAATAAGATAACTATAGGAGTGCTGTGCCTTACAGTATATACCTACCGCTATAAATATAACAATAAACTTTTAATTTTAAGAATCCTATAAAAAAACTATTTAAGCTATTTTAGGTATATTTAATATTTTTCCCGCGCCCAGGTTGGCTAGTATTTCTTTATGCATTAGGTCTCTCGTCTAGCTCTAACAATAAAAATCCAAGACAAAGCCCTCTCGCCTAATCCTCTTGTCACTATGTCAAACACGCAAAAAGGCAGACTGCGACGCTCGCCCACTAAGCGGCCCCCTAAAAAAGCTTAGTTTAAAAAAAAATACATTAATAATAATACGTCAGAGAAAAACTCAAACGCCGCGCGTAGTAGCGCAGTAAAAACTGCGCGCCTACGCAAAGAGAACAAGATATTACAAAACCAGTTGTCCGCGTTAACCAAAAAAATAACCTTACTATAAAGCTAATACAATCACAGCCATAATAAAATCGCATTTTAGAAACACCACATCCGCGTCCAGAATAAACAGGTCGCTAAAGTTACTATTACCGTAAAAAAAACCTTTTAAAACTACCAAATTGTTATACAGCACTTACGCTGAGACTCCCCTAGCAATATTAATAATAATAACAATAGAGAGAATAAAAAAATCCAGGTTCACAGTACTTTCAACAATAGTAAGAGCAAGTATTTTACAAGTTAAACGCCCGCGTTTTTTTCCCTAAATTTAATTTTTCAATTTCTACTTTACGCTAAGCTTATTTCCAAAAACGTTATATACCACCACAGTCCTTGTCTCTTCCGCTCACTAACTATTATACATATTCATAATACTCTCTAACAATCATCTATTTATTTATCCACCTATTTACAAACACACACTATAACTCTCAAAAAGCTTACACTAGTATTAATTAATACTTATACTATTAATAAAATATAAGTTAACTATACCTATATATAAATATTACCTAATTAAGTTAAACTTAATAAAGATAAAAAGTTCCCTACTTGTTTACTCGAGCGCCCTAACAACCGCCAGTGCTGATCACGCCGTCAAAATAGCTATAGCTCCTTCTTTTTCGCCTCGGCTTTGCGACACAGCGACTCTCACAACAGAGAGTCTTAAAACAGTTCTCACAGATATCACTAAAAGATAATAATATTCAAAAATATATTAGGCCTATTAAAGTATAAAAAAATATATTTTTAACACTTTTTTATTATAGTTAGACTATAGTTTATACCTTATAGCTTAAATATATATACAATATTATACTCTATAACTCTCATCAGACTATAAACTAATTTACTGTTTATAGTATATATACCTTAACTATAACTCTATTTAATTTTTTTTTTAAAAAAAGAAAAACTACTAATATAAGGCCGGCTTATTTATACGGCGTAATATTAAATACCTAAGCCCCGTGCTATAACTAGGCCGAAATCGACATATCTCCAAATTAGACCTACTCACAGTGTCTAAAGCGGGGTATAAGTCTGGGGCTCGCGCATAGATAGTAGTCTATTTTTTAAAAACTAAGACTAAAAATACAAAACCTAAAAACTTATACTTTTACTATAGCGCTTAACAGGTCACATTCTTTTAAAGTTATATAATCTACGAGACTAATACTTAAAAGTCAAAGTCGACAACCTTTATTACTATAACTCCCATCACTTACCAAGTCGTTAACACAGACCATTAAAGGCTTGCTAAAATACAAGTCTTACTAAAAAGTTTTAGTAAATACTATTTTACATCGTCCCTAGAGTTAGTCACTAACTAGTACAGCCTTATGTTAAGCTAAACCCTAAAGTGCACTTATAATGACTATAGTAATAATAACAACAGTTATAACTATAGCGATTTTACAGACTAAATCTCTAATCTATACTTTATTATAATTTTTATTATAGAATACTTTTTTTACACACTGACTCTGTGGGTAAATATTTAGACTTATATTAATATAACCTTTATTAAGCTAGCTAGTCACTATTTTTTTTTGTAATTTAGTCGTAATAAAATAAGCTATTAAATTATACACACAATAACACTCACGTCGCCGTCAGTCTATAAGCTAAGTTAAGTATTAAACATAGATTAAAATTTAGATCTCTATATTAACTTATCTAAAAACACTACTTTAACCCTTTACCTTAGTATTATAGACACACTGGACACGCTGTTATTACTAATACTTCTGTCCTTAATTCTCATTAGCTTTAGTAAAAATAACACACTACCTAACTTTAGTTAGAGTTTTCTTAAGAAAAAGATATTATTATTAAAAGATAAAAAACCTCTTAGAAAAAAGCAGTATATCTAGTAAAAAGAGTAAAAGGGTATAATATACAAGATATAAAATAGATTACACATAGTTAATTATTATAAATATTTAACTAGAATTTAGTAAGTTATACAATTTAAGCCCAAAATAAATAAAATACGACGTATAAACAGACTATTATCTCTCAAACCTTATTATCAGGTTTTTAGATAGTTATAAAAAGAAAAAAGCCACAGTATAAATAATAATAGGGGAAAAAAATGCCAACGTGACACTGTATTTTGCCGTAGAGTCTATAGTCGCAAACTTACATCACACTACGCGCAGATCCCTGTCGGTTCACACTGCATTACTAGCCACCAGTACTATTTCTACACCGCAAGCACTACTAAAATCGCCTAACTAGTAATCAGCTTTATATAGAACCTACTAACCGCTAAGGCATTAAGCCCGTATCTTTATATCGTCTATATAAAGTGTCTAATAGCCAGACTATTACTTTAGTATTCTATAGATAAATCAGCCTTTATTTTTTATTTTACTTAAAAATCTAAAGAATTTTTTATAATATGTGACTTTTTATCAATTATAGTCTTTTCTAAGAGCCTAGAGGCTTATACCGATCTCTAAATAAGTCAGGGTATCCCACCCGACCCTGTGCAGCGACATCTCTCTCACTGCTTTCAATATATTTATCTAATTACTTTCTTTTCTTCGAAAACGTCAAAAAAATAAAATACAATACCGTCTATTAGTCATTTCTCACCCACAAAAACACTATCATACTAACCTAAGTCATAGTATCGTTAGACGCTCACATACTTTCTATTTATAACATTTATCGCTAAAATAAAACTATATATAGAATAGTTAGTTCTCTTAGTTTTTACTTTGCAAGGTCTTACTCACTATTTAGTCTAAATACTAAATGTTTATTATAATTTGTCTAATAATCTTATTAAAACACACAATACGTTTTAGTCTGTTTCTTAGGGTTAATAGTTAACTTTTAAATGTAATTTCTTAAATATTATAGACTCGTTTAAAAGAGTAGTTCTACCCATAAATAGTCTTAGTAAGTCTCTAAGTAAATTAAAACGTTTAAAACGTTATAAACGATAAGTTAAAACTATAGCAGGTAATAACACCTTAGATAAATCTACTAAAGACACTATGACAATAACTTGTGATCTTTAAGCCTTATAAAAGTCTTAATCTATACTATAGTAGGATAATAATATAATACTAAAAGACATAGTTACTATTTTAACTAAAAACACCTCTACCCTAAGAAATTTACTTATTTACCTTAAACTAATAAATAGTTAAACCCCCCTACTCCTAGGCCCATGGACAGTCTTATAAATACTATTATTAGATAAAGAAAAAGCCGGATTATAACTCACTAAAACATTCTTTTAAATATTAATTTTTTCACTTTAAGAGTTAAATAACACCGGCGGTCTAACTTTAACTTATTAGTATAGAGAATATTACGACGGTGTCTATTCTAACTTATAAGTATCTCACGCGCTATACTATAGACCTTCCTTTTATACTTAAGAGTGAGGAGTCTTTTGTATTTATAGATATACTCTCTCTCACTCGGAATAACTAAATATTTACTTTTATATTACTTACTATAAAAAACACTATCGAGATAACAGTAGACGATAGTTTTTATTATATACTATGCTCTTTAATACTAGAATTTTAGGATATAGATTTTTTTCTGTGTGGTTTTTTAATAGACTGCTATGCCCCAGGTTTATAAAGCTTTTCTAGTCCCGTGGGATTTACCTAAAAACCCCTAAGTCTTATTTTTTCTCTAATTCCCGATTGTTTAGATATCTCTGTTATCCAGCTATTTACTCTCTAGACTTTAATATACTAAGAGAACTTTTTGTCAAAGCTTTCCGTCCCTCTCTCAGCCTTTAAATATATTACTTCTTTATCTCTACTTAATACTTTATTGTCGTAAGCTTTTAGCCTCTCTTTTAATTATTTTTTATTAACTTTTCAACTTTTAGTCTTACTAAGCCCTACTTACTCTATATATATTTCTCTAGTTTAGAGTTTAAAAGAGGCCAACCTAGATGTTATAGTAATACTACCACAGCGCTTTATTTTTGCTAGTTATTAAGAATCCGGAATTATTATTATACTAGTATTTTCTTTATTAGTCGTTCTACGCAGACGTCGGGTTTGTTCTTTTAACAGTATTATAGTCTCTTAAAAGACGCTCTTATTGGCTTTAAAGCGTCTAAAGTGTCGGGCTGGGACGGCCAACGCGCTGTCTACCAAGAACTATAACAAAAAACTATAGTTAGATTATATTACGGTCAAAGTCCTAACTCTTAGACTAATCTATCCTTACCGTTCCGTTATTTAACCTAATTAATATTAGAAGTATATGATTATTTAATATATATATTTGATTTATTTAATAAAATATTATTAAAATTTATAAAATAACTAAACACTCGTTTTATTATCTAAATAACTTTAAGTAATAAGATATTTACTAAAAATAGATATAACTCTTTAAGTTCTTCGCAAGAACTTTTACCTTGTCTTAATACGTCGAGTATTAATTATATAATCCCTAGCCTTATCTCTAAATATATTATTAAATATACTCTGAGAGTAAAAAAGTAAGGCTTTTAATTCTAACTTTTGAGCGAGAATATAACTAACTGTCTTTTTAAGGTTATTAGCTATGACGTTAATTATTATTTTTGTAACGTTAATACCTTTTATATTCTTTTTAGATTTAGACTCTAGAAATCTATTGCTGTTTAATCTAAAAAGTAACTTTTAAGTAGAATATTCAAATCTAAGAATAAAATATACCCGCTCTTTATCAGAATATAAGAGATTCTTTCCTAAGAGAATTATCACTAAATAAATATTTTATACTATAAAAAATATTCTTTCCTTAATAAGTCTAATTTTTTCTTTAGAGTTGTTGGAATCCCAGATTAGTTATATTATGTCGTACTTTAAAACTTTTTCACAAGGAGATAGTAGACCTAAATATAGTTTTTTTTATTTTAGACAAGAACTAGAAGTGCAAACTTGTTGTTTTGTCTAAGTATTATTAGTATTGCTAAAAGAGTTGTTATTATTAGAAGATTTATTACTAGATATAGAGCTAGTATCGTTAGAAGAGTTATAGTCTATATTGCTGTTTTCCTCGGAATTCTTATTATTTAAAATTTTTTAATTCTTTAGTATTCTAGAGTATTTTTCTGTGTCTTTTATTAGATTATCTTTACTCGACTTTATTTTTATTTTTTTTTCTTTTTTTTTTTTTTTTTTTTTTTTTTTTTTTTTTTTTTTTTTTTTTTTTTTTTTTTTTTTTTTTTTTTTTTTTTTTTTTTTTTTTTTTTTTTTTTTTTTTTGTTTTTCTTTCTTTTTCTCTTTTTTGTCGTTCTTATTGTTTTTATTGTTCTTTTTGTTCTTTTTGTTCTCTTTGTTCTCTTTGTCCTTTTTGTTCTCTTTGTTTTTTTTATTTTCTTTGTTCTCTTTGTTCTCTTTGTCCTTTTTGTTCTTTTTGTCCTGGCTGTCCTGGCTGTCCTAGCTATTCTGACTGTCCTAACTATTCTAACTATCCTAACTGTCCTTATTATCTTTACCGTCCTAATTATTCTTACTGTCTTTATTATCCTAATTGTTTTTGTCGTCTATAAACTTATATTTATCTGTATTTAGCTTTTTGTGAGTATCTTTATATATAAGTAGTTATTTTGTATAAATAATAGAAATGTCGTTGAGCTAGGCATCCTTAAACTTAGTTAATAACTTGTTAATACCTTCAACTACTAAAAAAAAACGCTACCTTTATAGTGAAACCTTCTTAAGTTATTTAGGTGTTAGATCTGGTAGAACATTAACTTTAAGCTTTTTTATAATATTTATTAAGTTTTTATGTGTAAAGCCTTTGTGTAAACTGGCAAAAGCGAGCTAATAGTCTTAGAGTATAGTGATTATATTAATACTACTGTATTTTAGCTTATAGACACATACCTTAATATAGATATAGATATTTATATATATATAGTACTTAGATATTTTATAATTAAAAAATTAAAATTAAGGTTTTTTAAATTTAAATTCTAGTTTAAGGTTTAGATATTTTAAAAATTGTCACTAACAATTTTATAAATTTATAATACAGTGTTTCTCTCTTAAAGCCTCTAAGACAGGTTTTTAGCTATTATCTAACAGCATAACCTTTTCTAAAACTAAGGCTCTTAATTAAGAATACCTTCTTATAAAATCCAGAAAAAGAAGCTTAGATACTCAAAACTCTGAAAACTTTACTATATTTAGACAAGAATAGTAAAGCTTTTTAAAGGGAAAGATTAGGCCGAGATGACAATACGGCGATAATAATAGTCTTTAAAAGTTCGGAAAAGACTTTATAAAATCTATAAAGGGTCTTATCTTTAACGTTATAAGAAATAAGATACTAATATACAGCTTTTTAACACTGTCAAACTTATTAGATAGCGGAAAATTTAGCAGTTTGCCTTTGATATATATAGAACTGATATAGTTAAAATTGAATAAAGTGCAAAATAGGCCCTTTATTAAGGGACTAACTAAGTCGAATATTGTAGATGACATACGAATTCTGCAATATAAGTCTAAAAACTTTAATTTTCCAAGTCTTCCAAGTCTTTTGCGGATAAAAAAAAAAATAGTAATTTTCTCTAAGTATGATAAACACAACAAAACCCTCTCGAGTTAGACTATATTATATTCACGATCGCGCAAATACTCCTCTTTAACAAATATATAATAGGCGTCAAATGCTTATTCTACCAGCTCATTACCGGTAGTATGTTTATTATAAGTCGAAAAAATACTATAATGTATATTGCTTATTTATAGTAGGTGGGTTTTCCACTTATCACGGCCGCAGGCCGGCCAAGTACTATAATATAAAAAAAAATAGCGAGTAAAAAAAGGACCAAAACTAACAAAATCCTTAAAGTCTAAGAGACACAAGATTATGTTTAGTATAGCGACATGTCGAAAAACTAATTAATAATAACATAACGCCGCTCAACAATCAATAAACAAAAAGTTAAAAAGGTTAGTAAAGGTTAAATAAGAGACAATCTCCTTAATAATCTTAAACAAAACATAATCTATTTTAAAAAAAAAAAAAAATAGTTAGTTTACTGTTGTTTTAGTTAATAGTTAGCAAGAAACAAAAAGCATTAACTTAAAGACTATATACCCAGTGCATAGAGACGCACTAAGATAATTCTTAAAACTAAAATTAAATTTTGACTCTGCGGGCACTTATAACACTAGCGACCCGCGGCGTCTATATAAATACTTACAAAAAGTAATTTTTACAATTTTAAGCTACGTATATACTAAAATATAAGACTTAAATCATTTATTTATATAATTCTCTAATAAACTATCTATAATACTCAGATAAACAGGCCTACTCTTAACAAATTAAAGACAATCACTATTCTAAGCAATAAACTACTATATAATATACTCTTACTAACGAGTATATCAAGCCTAGATCTCTTAACGTGTAACTTAACTATGACAATAGTAGTCACTAGGCATATAGCAATAAAGAGAGGAACGCACATACTAATAAACAACAGAATTTTACCCTATAGACGCAGGACTTACCGTGCCTATAACACTATAATATACAAAACTACCGCTAGACTTATAAGAACAAGATCGGAAATTATCACGGTGTTAAAGTTAACGCTTTTAATTATACTCAGTGTCTTATTTAAAGGACTAAATTTAAGACTGCCGATAATACTTCCCACTGTCTCAGGAACGTCGTGTATATTAAAGTATTGACTCGAGAGATCTCTATATCTAAAACACACCCCTTAGAAACCTAAACTTAAGTTTGTCGATAGTTTAACAGTATAATTACTAAATAGGCGAAAGTCTATACTATTTAACTATATCTTATAAAAAGACATTACTTAACGTGTTATAGACGTATCTAGACTATAAAGATGCCGTTGTTTTATAAATACTCTATCTTTTAAAGGACAATACCTACCCCTAAGTGGGCTATAAGCGCGATCAGAGCAACAATAGAAAAAAAAAGTCTAACTAACATTCTTACTGACTAGTATAAAAATAGTTATAAAAATATAGGACGCTAACAAGGCCGCACGGGCAATATATATATAACACTAAGCGCCCAGAGGTGGGACAAAATTTAAATTAAACTTTAGTTTTTAGGATTTTAGAATTTATACTCTAGCTAAGGTAGTCGGAAAGTCTTTTCTATTTAAAGAGGCGTACTCTCTGCTTGTTAACCCGACATCGACTATACCCCAGGGTAGACGTTAATATAACCTTAAAAACCTACCCAACCAAAAATAGACCTACTAATAATCACTTTAATAACAAGATAAACATAAATAAGTCATAATACGAGGCGATAAACATAAATACAAAGTCGCCTTTAAGGACCACCCTGGGTATCTGCGAAACTAATTTTAGATTTATGCCTAACTTAATAAAAACCAGACTAGTCTCACGTATAAATCGGCGATCTATCCCTCGATAAAATTTCGTCGACCATCATCTTACCTTAGCAAAACCCAGAGCAAAAAGATATAAGTTACTTTATATACTAGACATTATTTTAACAGCACTACCCTAAATAAAGATAATGCGAAATCTTATTGGCCGAAACTCAAAGACACTTAATAAAAGTGACTAAGCGGCCGTGCGCCATCATTAGCAGGGCATACTCTGTGACTTAGCAATAACTAGCGATATTCGCCAAGTCTAAACAGTCCTCCAATTCGTAAATAATATTATAAATACGTATAAATTATACTAACTATCGAAAAATACTTACTTATACTTAACAAAAATATTAGCATATCTTAGCAGTACTATTAAGGCAGGCCGAGAGAGTGACTGTCTATACCTTAAAGTAGAGAGGAAAAACACCAACTTTGTATTAAATATCTATCACTAATTACAACCCTTAGAATCTAAGACTAAAACACTTAGGTAAATTAAAAGGCGACTGCGTATTGCCCAGCGATAGACCAATCTGACCAAAGGGTCTCTTCTCTTTTTATTCGCCTACTCCGACAAAACAGACATAATAATATATTATTCATAAACCCCGCCCTTTAGGTAAGATAATAATATAGTATATAGTTAAAACTTTACTGTCACAAATTAAACGCTAAAAAGTATAGTAAGTAACTTGTTTGCCTTTTTTCCCCCGGAACTAACTAAAGCCTCCTGCGAGCTAATACAGCTTAGTAATTAAATAGTTTAAGGCTTGCTTACAGAGTCACAGATAAAAATAGCGTTTACAAATTTAGAATCTGTCTTAATATAGGCAGACTTGTTGTAAAACAAAGATAAATCTTAGCCTTATATATAAAATAATTATATAAAATACCTAAAATAGACTTTATAGTAAAGAATGCGTATTAAATTAGTGAATAAGATTTAGGGAATAGATAGTTAGGGGAACACACTAGGGATATACTTTAGGAATTAGGTTAAGGTCGTACACAGATTAGCCAATATAAATTATAGAAATGTGGTTTTATAGCTTAGCTTTTAGGGATATAGTATAATGTCTTTTGGGATGTTTTTTGAGAATGTTTTTTAGGGATATTTTTCGGGAATGTTTTTTAGAGATGTCTTTTAGAGATGTCTTTTAGAGATAGTTTTTAGGGATGTTAATTGTTTAATACTTATGCTAAATAAAGCTATTATATAATCGAGTAGTCGCGCATAAACTATTCTTTTTTTTAGTAATTCTATGTCTAAGTGCAAAGCTAAACGTCTTTTTACGATTTAGCGACACGCCTATTGTCTATTATAGTAAGCTTCGCTACTCGTCCTGTCCACTCGAGACCCTCAAACTATAAAAAACAACTGAAACGCGAATTCGCTGACATTAGGCAATTAATAAAATCAGTCCAGTAGTAGCTAAAAACACTTAACAAAAAAGTCAGGACTTATCTAGACCATCTTAACGTAAAAATAATAAACACAGTTCAACGCAAAACAAAGACTCTTCAATTAATAACAACCTTGCATAACTTTATATTACAGAATCTCTATTTTTGAATCTATCCTATAGTATTCTATAGCCCCGAAAAGGGCATTACAAAACCCAAAATAAGTCAATTTCCCAAAAACACAAACAAATTCTACTCTTTTAAACGTCCTAAGACTGATTACTACCGCTAAATGCTTAAATACCTATCTAATTTCTATAATATTTTCTTTAAAGTTAACTCTTTAAACAACAATAATGACGATAGTAAAATAAGGGACGGTATATAGAGAGCTAAGCAGACTATTACTATGCTTAAAGAAATACTCGGCCTGAATAAGAATAACTTTATTTAGTTTCGCCATCGCGCGCTTAAGCTTAACAGTAAATCTGCACCACACTCTGTTAAACGGCCCTTTTCTAGCGAGGTCAGTGGTCGCTAGGCGCTCTTACGCGTGGCTGACGATGCTTAAGCACTAGCGCGGTTAGCGGCCTTGGCCTTTGTCATAAGGCAGTTTAAAAAGCCTAAGTATACCTCCCAGAAACAGCATCAAATATCGAGTCCACTTTCTAGTGAGTTTAATTATATATATATAGGCTAAAGACAACGTTTAACGCCGTCAGAAAATTGACCTTTAGTATATAACTTAAACGCGGAGAGTGTTTAAGCTAGAAATAATCACTAAAAAAAAGTTAACTGAATAAACAAGAGAATATTCATCAAAAACAAGAGCCTAACTCTATCCTTCACTAGCAGAAAACACTAACAATAATATTAAAACATAAGTTTTACTATACTAATAGTGAGAGTCTAAAACACTCTTATTTTCTTTCCTAATTCTACTTTACTATAATATATTATATTATATATAAGTTTTTTTTTCTCAGGTTATCTAAAAATATCTTTATCTTTTAAGTATAACCACTCTTGTTTATCGAGATTGTATAAACTCTAGCTAACTTTAACGTTAACACTAGCTATATAAAGCGCTACTAAACAAAAAAGTCGTAAAACTTACTAACAGAAACGCTGTTACTTTACTTATTTTAAAGATAAAAAGATAGAGTCTTTGTGTTTTTTAACCCCTAAGTATAGCCTTAGATATCACTCTCTAAAAGAGTCAAAGATTGCACAGATTAAAAAACCACTTAAGACTGCTATAAGTTAGTTTAAGTTAGACTATTAATACCTAAGAAAATTAGGTTAGGCTAATATGTTATAACCCCGAGAATACACAAAAGCTTATATAGAATAGTAAGATAGATTAGTAGGTAATAGACAAGTTTTTCAGTTTAGAGCGAGGCTATTTTCGTAGATCCGTCGTTAAACATATATTTATATATACTTTATTATCTTATTGTACTTAGGTCTTTACTTAACACTAATATAGTAACTATATTAGACATGTATAAAGCTATTAACTTTTCTCTACTAAGGATTACTGACAATGTGCCTAACGTTTTAAATAGATAAATATACCTGTAATAAGTATTTTATGATCTATTCCCAAGAGACTACTCTCTAGACCTTCGACTAATTCACCCCCGTCGACCACTTCTTTCATACTCGATTAATTGTAAAAAAAAGGCCAAAAAATGTTAAAAAAGATATTATTATACCGCTCTAAAGAGGGTTTTTGCAAAGGCTAAGTTTATTAGCTCGACTCGGCTAAAGAGACTTTCATATATATAATATTTATTATAAGGTTAAGATATTACTGATATTGTTATAAAAAGGAGAGATACTATAATAATACTTAATCACTTAATCACTAATAAACTCTGCTGAGGCCGGGCAATAGTAAGACTTTTTGCTTAGCTTTTAGGGCTCAGTACTGTTAGAGAGACTTTAATAAAAAGTAAAAAAATAAAAAATAAAGATAAATAGAATACTAAGAAATTAGAGTAATTAAAGTAAATATAAAAAGTAAAAAGTAAAAAAAATAGAAAAATAAAGACTAAAGAATAAAAAAAAAAGTATAAAAAGATAAAAAAAAAAAGAAAAGCTAAAAAATAAAGGGTAAAAAGTAAGAAATTAAAAAATAAAGAATAAAAAGAGTAAAAGAACAAAATATAAAAAAAATAAAAAAATAAAAATAATAAAAATAATAAAAAAATAAAAGATAAAAAGAGATAAAAGATAAAAAGGGATAAAAAGTAAAAAAAGATAAAAAATAAAAAGAGATAAAAAGTAAAAAGAAATAAAAGATAAAAAATAAAAGATAAAAGATAAAAAATAAAAAATAAAAAGCAAAAAAAAATAATAAGTAAAAAATAATAAAAAGTAAAGAGAGATAAAGAGAAATAAAGGATAAAAAAAATAAAAGCTAAAAAAAATAAAAGATAAATAGAGTAAGTAAAAAGATAAAAATAGAGTTATAAAACAAAAGAGTAAATATAAAAAAGTAAAAAGCAAAGGGATAAAAGAATAAGAGAAAAATAAAAGAAAAAAGTAAGAGAAATAAATAAAGAAACTATAATAAACCTAAAAATATAAGTATATAATAAATAAAAAAATAAAGTAAAAAAAAAGATAAGTATTACTTATAGAGAGATAGTTAAGAATAAGATACTAAAGTTCTAATAACTTATTAATTATTATACTAAGTTTAATAATAACTTACTAAAGTATCTTAAGTATTTAATAAAATATTACTCATAATTCACTAGTTTAAATCTTTTAATAAGAGTAAACTAAATAATTAAATTAAACTAAAACTTAAACTAATAATAGTATATAGTAGAGTATAGACTATTAAAATTAGAACAAATTATATATTAGCCCACCTATATTATAAAAAGTCTTTAGTTATTTCTTATAATAATTATAACTATTAACTTAATTATATTTATAACCTACTAAATAGTATTTTCTCTTAATTAGCTTAAAAATATAAAAGTATCCTTAAGCTAAAATACAAACTTTAACTTTTAGGTTATTAAGGTAGGGGTAATCTCAGTAGTTATACTAACTTATAGCTAAAAAGTCTACACTATTATAGATAACCTACTTACCCTCTAAGTTTTTAATTTAATATAAATATTAGTAAATAAATAATAATAACTTAAAATAAAAACTATCTATAATAAAAGTATATTTATACTATTACTAAAACTTATATATAGAATAATAAAAAAATAAAAAACTAATTTAACCCC
>JAOWMA010000045.1:0-186032 GCA_025962755.1 Colletotrichum tropicicola
ACTTTTTAATATATATAAATTTAAATAAAATTAAATAAATATTTAATAGTTATTATAGAGACTTTCTAAAAGAGATATATAGTATTATTAACTAAGCTAGAGGTTAAGATGGGCGGTTATAGGGGGTAGGGGGTAGGGGGTAGGGGGCGTTAGATAGCAGTTTTGTCAGCTCAATTGGATTAATCACACAAAATTTCACACTTCGGTGAATCGTACAGCAACGCGCCCGCCACCCGCAGAGTTCCTCCCTTGAACCCCTTTACCAAATGGTCACTGTCCCCGCTTTCTCCTGGCCGATCGCCGGGTCGTCAGTGCGCACGCGATCTGCCGTATTCACCTGGCGATGCCGGTACTTGTAGAGCCGTGATTGAGACTCTCGAGATCCTCGCCCACGAGGCCCTCGTCCAATAGGCACGATTCGACGGACTCACCTCGAGACGCCTGGAAGTACGGAGAGACATCAGAGGAGAGACATAAACTCTGTCGCTATAGCCGAAGGGTGGACAGGACGAACAAACATCTTGATGCTCTGGCTCTTCATTGGCCCTCGTCCCCTTTCGACAGCCGCCTCCTGCCGCGGCTGCTTCGCACGGACCGGGGGCTGTCTACATGGGAAACAATCAAATCTCCCCCTTTCCAAAGATGGAGGGCACCAAGTGCTTCTAGAAAAGGTCTGATGTGGGCGCCTCAAACACAAGATCGGCTGAGCAGGCTGAGCTGCAGCTTCTCTAACAGCATCCGGCCTCCTCGCGGGGGCGCCCTGGGCCGGCCCAAAGGGCGGCTCCAGTCCCGCACGCTGTTCGGAGTAGGACCCCGGTTCACGAACGGACGAATGTGGTGTTGGCGTTGCGTGTGTGCCCCCTGCCAATCCACGTCGGATTACACCTCCCACAGAGGTTGAGCCCAAACTCTGACATGACTACAAAGAAGCTTGACAATAACCATGTTGTACTCGATTCGGCCGGCGCACACCGTCTCACCTTTCAGCTTTGACTTTATAACGTCTTCATCCGTGGAATCAACAGACACGAACCCTTGCAAGAGGACAGCATGACAGGATACCAAACCAGTCGGAGGCTTGGGGATTTGGTATGCCTGGTATGTGCTCGACAAACTTCACCGGTGCCGCTGGCGCAGAGCTCGAACACGGCCGGAATCCGAACAGGTTGCCAACTCATGTCACCAGATGTCCGCGGAGCAAGTTGCTGATTCCATGCGGCCTCGTAACACTTTCTTCCAGAACGAATGGCTAGTTCCCGAGGGAGTCGGTGCCCCCGTGAAATGCTTGAATTCCGTAACTCCTATCTAGGCCGACCCGTCCCCGATACCTTGCAGCAAAATGCCGTCAAATCATTGCAAAGCCCCTGAAAACCCTGAATGATCTCGCTCATGCCTCGTCGCAGCGCTTCCAAAGCACACCGGACGTTTCTACAACACTGCTCATTCAAACCTAAAGCCACCTCTTTACGGCTTGCAGCGACCCATGTAGCGGGGATACAGGCATGTCGTGCGGACAGTGTGCTGGTTGGCCAGCCAGGCCAGGAATCGCTCGAGACCGAGACCGTAACCGCCGTGGGGAGAGGTACCGTACCTGGACGCACACTGTTAGCATTTTTTCAAGCAGCCAGGACGTGGCCAACACTCACTTTCTCTGGTCGGTGTACCAGTAGTAGTCCTTGGACGGAATGCCTTCTCTGTCATAGGCAGCGAGCAGCTCCTCGTAGCCCTCCATTCTCATCGATCCACCGACAATCTCACCGACACCGGGCATCAGGCAGTCGACACTCTCGGTCACTCGCGGGTCGCTGGGGTCTCTCTTCATGTAGAAGGCCTTGATCTCGGTAGGGAAGTGGGTGAGGAAGATGGGCTTGTTGATGGCGTCGGTCATCTTGCGCTCGGCGGCCTCGGCGATGTCGTCACCAAACTTGTGCGGCTGGCCCTCCTCGTTGAGAATGGGGGGGTCCTGGGCGTTGAGCCAGTCGATGGCGTCGGTGTACTTCATGCGCATGAAGGGGCGGACGGGCTTCTTGAAGTCGGGGTTGAGCTCCTTGATGTAGGCAGCGATCTCCTCGTCGGCCAGGACGTTGTCGATGACGCGGCACATGACCTCCTCGAGATGCTCGAGCAGGTCGGGGAACTCGATGAAGTCCAGCTCGGCCTCGACGTGGCTGTACTCGGCCAAATGTCTGCGCGTCAAGCTGCGCTCGGCACGGAACGACTTCTCGATACAGTAGACGCTGCCCAAGCTGGGCAGGACGGTCTCGAGGTAGAGCTGAGAGGACTGGGTGAGGTAGGCGGTCTCGTCGTAGTAAGGCACGGAGAAGAGCGTCGCACCGCCCTCGACTTGGGTCTGCACCAAGGCCGGAGGAGAGACCTTGGTGATCTTGAGGTCCTTGTAGGTCTTGGTGAAGGCCCACTCGACGGCCGCGCGGATCTTCATAATCGCGGAGGCGTTGTCGCCGCGGAGAACCAGGTGGCGGTTGTCCAGCATCTGAGAGTCCCACTGGTTCTGCAACAGAGAGACCTTGTTGGTGATGGCATCGTCGTCCGTGGGCGAGGTGCCAATGACCTTGTAGTAGTCGACGTGGAGTTCGCGGTTGTCGGGGGCCGTCTGGCCCTCGGGGACCTTCTTCAGCTCGCCGTAGACCCAAAGAGAGGTGCCCTGGGCGAAGGTGAGTGCATCGTAGGTCTTTGTCAGGTCGCCGGCCTGCAGCACGCACTGCAGGTGGCCGTAGCCGTCAACGAGCGTGATGAAGGTGGCCTGCTTCTGGACGCGCAGCCTGTGGATGCGTCCGGCAATCTTGACGCGGGCGCCCTTCTTGTCGCCCTCGCCGAGCTCGACGTTCTTGTCGCCGATGGTGATGCGCTTCGCGGGCGGGAGTGACTCATCCTCCTTGATGACAATCTTCTTGGCGGCCTCGAGGGTCTGCAGGCGCTGCTTCTTGCGCTCCTCCTCGGCGGCCTCGATCTGGGCCTGCTTGGCCAGCTTCTTGCGGTGGGCGTCGAGGGCGGACTGGGCCTTCTTGACGGCGCTCTTGGCGGGCTCCTTCCACTCGAGGCGGGCGGCCTCGTCGTCGCCCGTCTTGGAGGCGCGGACGAGGAACTGGCGGCCGGGGACGTCGTTGTTGGCGATGTAGGCGGCGGCGAGGGACTTGAAGGGGGCGGACTCGGTTCCCGCGGTCGTGGGCTCGTCGGCGCCGGCGTCGGTGTCGACGTAGACCTTTTCGTCCGCCTTGGTGCGGTCGGCCAGTTCCTGAACGGCGGCCATTTTTGCGCGCTTCTTCTGCTTCCGGGTTTGGTCTTTTCTATTAATCGGGGAGGTGAGGGGTCAATCAGAAGAGTATTCTGCGTCGTTTGTTGTCACCGGAAAGAGAACACGGTGTTTGTTGACTCGAGACGCCGTTGCTACCTGTCTCCTGAGGGCGGGAAATTTTTGGGCAGTTGAGATGGCGGGGTAGTAAATTATTCGGATTGAGTTGGTGGGAGGGAGGGGGAAGGTGGAGGGGCCGGCGGTGACCTGATTGATGTACCTTCGTCGCCTTACTGACTGGCTGTGTGCTGTGTGAGTCACTAGCAACGCAGGGCACTCTTCTGAGCTCTGCAACAGTCGAGACACATTCCAGGGGCAGCTTTCACCCGCTTCGGTTGATCAAGCTCCGTCCGGCGGCATCTTTAATTTTCACTCCATGCTTCTCCTTCAAAGTTGCCGCGTTGCGCCCGTGTTGGGTGACTCACGTTGCGATTTTCAGGGGCTTGTTGTCACGACACAACTGCTACGACTCCCCCCTTGATACTCTTGGGTTTGATACTGGGCGAGATCCGGCCTGTGCCGTTTCTTCTTCTTCTGTGTGACGGGCCATTAAAAAAAAAAAATGCAAGGACAGACGACACATTCCCGGTGCACCGGCGGACTTGGGTACCAATTGAGCATTTCAATTGCTCAGAGATAAGAGCCCCAGATGTGGACATGGAGGAGGAAAGCTCGGGCCCTTTTTGATACGGTTGGCTCCGAAGATAGGAGAGCTGGGGTGGGTAGACTAACAACCCTCCTTTGCTCGGAGGTCTACCGCTACGCTACATCACGGAGGAGGAATTGAAAGGCGGTGAGTCACCGACTCGATGGTGGTGTTCTTGGTGCGTCTCGGGGTTTATGGTGTTGAGGGCAGATGAAGGTATCTCGAGGTTGTTGAGGAGATTGGCCGGCGCGCATTTTCTTGACAGAATAGCCGTGTTCTTGGATGATGGCCAGGTCTGAGAGTCTCACAAGAGAGGCAAGCTACAGAGAACACAGTCCCTTCGGTTTGGTGTTTGCACGGCACATTGCGTCCTTGTAATTGACAACTGCGTATAAATATCACTTGGTTCCGTCTATGTACAGGTCGTTTTTGTCGTTGTCGTTGTCGTTGTCGACATTCCCGGAGAGAGAAATCATCTCTCTGGGCTTCCGGACTTCGTCCACCGCGGACCTCACACCGAGATCTCATCGGCGTCGTTCATGAGCGTTATGCGTAGCATCCAAAACCCCCCTCCTCTTGAACGCCAGACCAAAACCCCCACCCTCTCAACGCCAACCGTGATTCGTTCCTCATCACCCTTTCACAACTCATCCTTCTCGACCTCGACGGCGGCAGCCTTACCCTCCTTGCCCATACCCTCCAGCCCCTTCTTCACCATGGAGCTCAGAACCTCGTACACGACCTGCGCGGCCGCCAGCGCCGTCTCCTCGCCGTTGCCCTGGTACGCGGGCGACACCTCGACGACGTCGGCGCCGACGAGGTTCAGGCCCTCGATGCCGCGCAGAATGCGGATCAGCTCGCGCGACGTCCAGCCGCCGGGCTCCGGGGTGCCGGTGCCGGGCGCGAAGGCCGGGTCGAGCACGTCGATGTCGATGGACAGGTACACGGGGTCCTCGGTGCCCAGCGTGTCCATGATGGTCTTGACCACGCCCGCGGTGCCGACCTCGTCGATGTCGTCCGCCGCGATGCGCACCCAGTTCTGCGCCGTGTCGTCCTCGTGGTCCGAGAAGTCCGTGCCGGACAGCCGGGTGCGCAGGCCCGCGTGCACTGAGGGGGCCGACGTCGTGTTGGAGAGGAGGCCCTCGTTGCCGGCCATCCAGAACATGGAGCCGTGGTTGAACTGCGTCGCGGTCCAGTACGAGGGGTACTTGGCAGGGTGCCATGTGTCGAGGTGGGCTGTTCCTCGGTCAGTCCTTCTGTTCTCCGGTTCGGTGCGACCATTCATCCATCACCAGCCCGACTCACCATCAAAGTGAAGCACGCGCAGCGGCGCACCGTACGCCTCCTTGAGCGCCCTGAGCGCGGGCAGCGCCAGGCTGTGGTCTCCGCCGAGCGTGATGAGCTTGGGCTTGCTGAGGGACGACGAGACGGGCTTGCGCTGGCCGAGCTCCTTGAACGCGACGCTCATCTGCTCCAGCGCGACGACGTTGTCCATGGGCGTGACGGGGATGTCGCCGCAGTCGATGATGGTCGCCCAGTTGGCGTACGGGTTGATGTTGGCGCGCGGGTTGAAGCCGCGGAAGGACGTCTGTCTGCTCGAGGCCTGGCGGATCGAGCGCGGACCGAAGCGGGCGCCTGCGGGTGTTAGTCGACGAGTGTCGTGTGTTGACCTACATCCGAGAATGAGAGCCTCTCACCTGGCCTGTAACTGACGGCCGTGTCGAAGGGGGCGCCGATGATGGCGATGTCATACAGCTCGGCCGGGTTGGTCAGGCACTTGACGTGCTTGAGATGGGCGAACGAGCCAATGCCCGTGAAGCCTGTCACCAGTAAGTCCAAGTTCCCTTCATGTCGCAAGCTGTGATGACCAACCCCACTGTTGAACTCGTCAGTCACTTCCCGTCTTCTCACTGGTACGGATGCAAGCTCACCTCGAAACCCCATTTGGCCTCCAACTCGTCCAGCTCGGCCTTGGTCCACTCCTTGCCGTCGTCGTGGTTGCCGCAGGCGGCGGCCAGCAGAGCCGACGAGCAGCCCAGCAGCAGCGAGGTCAACTTCATGATGTTCCGTCTCGATTGTGTAAGCCCGTCAAGTTGTCAAGTCGTGCCGTGCGAAGACGTGTTGTTGAACAACAGCAACAGACAAGTGAGAGAAAAAGATAAGATTCACGAATCGCAGAAGCCTGTCGAAGAAGTGCATGACAACTTAAATCGACCCGCCGAATCGGGGCGACCGGATCGGTGCAGCGTCGACCGGCCCGGCCGCCCAGCTTCGGACACGCCCTTCTTTTTGTCATTGAAATGACCGCCTGTCTTTTGACGGCCCAAGGCCCGAATACGCCTGGCCCAGTTTCCCCAGTCGGGCCCCGAGGGGAAAGATACCCGCCGCCCGCCGCCCAATTGGCCAATGCACCCGCTGACCGTACGGTCAAGCTTCTGGGAACCTCCACCGCGCTTGTTGCCGCATGGGCAGACCGCAGCGTCCGCCACTCACTAAACGGCTATCTCCGAGTGAGGAAATAAATTGTCAACAAATGCATTAGCACTGCTCAAGGATGGGAGGGCCACGGAGGATGGAGGGGGATGGAGGGGTAGCGTGGCCGCCGGCGAAGTACTGTAGTGGGGCCGGATATGCAGCTAAACGGCGTCCGATTTCCTGCCGGACTCGTCCCCGTAGCATGGCATATCTGACATGCAACTGGTGGGGCCAGCCGTATATCCATAAGAAGTCGCCAAACCCACCTACCGCCGCATTGGATGGGTGGTCACTTTCGCAATCATCAACCGATGAGGGGTGGCTGAGGCGCGCGCGGCACGGCGTGCTGCGTTACCCCAAGTCGGCATCATCGAGGCCCTACCGACACCTAACCCACCAAGAAGCCTTGCAGGAGTCTCCTCACGTCTCTCCCGGGAACCCATGGCTGCTCTCGTGGCGTTCGCGACCTCTCCCGACGCAGCTGCTACACCGGGGTAGATAACGCCAGAAAAATGGCGGGGGATAAGGGGATAGGCAGAGCAGAGAGCAACAACAAAGCCCGGGACTCCCCCGCGGAGCGTTTGAATCCGTTGGTAAACGGCACTAGTCTGACCGCATCTGTCTCGCATTGATGGTGGACGAGGCGCCCGAGGTGCGACGTCATCCCCCTTGTGCAATACCTCACCAACCCCGAAAAGCCTGGCGGCGCCCAACGGAGCAGAGATGAGGGGTGATGGTCGTTGCGCCTGCGAGACGAGGTGAAAGAGGCCCTCGCAGCCAAACAGGCGTTCTGGGCGGACAGGCACAGCGGCAAACAAAGAAGACGCCGTGGTGGCGGCGTCAAGTCCCTGGGCAGACGGAACAAGAATACCATGCTTTTCGGCGGAAGTTACTGCCCACCGACCATGAATGGTTGTCTGCCTCCAACGTGCTGGCCACGACTGGCCATCCCCTTGACCCCGCAAGCATACTGAGCAACTGCGAACGGACGGCGCACGCGGAGCAGCGAGACGTACGAGAGAATGACTCGTCCGGCCGATCCTAAGCTGAGAGGCTCCGTCGCCTGCATCTGTAAACACCGAGAGTCTGTGGGTGAAATTGGAGGCAAGGTTCCTTGGCTGGTCGGTGCTCGTCGTCAACAGGACCCTGGCCAATCATCGCATCTCGAACTGTGACCGGAAAGAGAACGGGAGCACGCAAGGCTTCAGCGCAAAAAATGACCATCGATTTAAAGTGCACTCCAGTCGCCAAACTGTCCTATCGAAGTATTCCTGCCTGCGTGTGATGAATTTACCCATCCCTAAATGTAGAAAGAAGCAAGAAAGACCACCAAGATCCGGGCCAGGGCAAGGAGTGTTGGGGTGCAGGGAGAGGGTAAAGGTGGTGGATTGGGATGGAGAGAAGGGGTGGGGGGAATGAGTACAGAGGACTTTTGGGAATTGGTGAACCAAGTATGGAAGGGGAAATACAGCCCGTCGTTTCGTCCATTTCCCATGATTTCCTGCGGTCCCCCGATGATGGAACATGCCTAGTGACCCGGACTGCCGGCCAGATGATCCAATCCAACCCTCGCCGTCGCGGAACCAGGAGGTCCAACCCATTAATTTGTGAGACGACTGCCCTGATCGGTTCCAAGGTTGCGGCTAATCAAGATCCAGCGTGTCCTATGCCATGCGCGCTGCAAACAAAAAAGGCCAAAAATGCCATTCAAAGCCGGATACCCAGAACCATTTGCGCGCGCATCTGGAAGGCAAGAGAAAAAGGCCCAAGCCTGGTTCTCGGCTTTTTCGCTCGCCGCCAGAGCCAGAACCGGACAGGGCGGGAGGAAGCAAAACCCTTGAGAGAAGGATCCCGCGATCAGAGGACGAGGCACTTGTGCGACTTCTTCTTCGGAGCAGGGGGTTCCAGGGCCGCGACGATCGCCTGGGAGGTGTCAGTTGTGTCTCCTCGGCACCAACACAGAAAGGGGGTTTGATATACCTCGTCAAAGACATCCTTCAGCTTGTACTGCGTCAGAGCACTGCACTCGACGTACTTGACCGCACCCAAATCCTTCGCCATGCGCTCGCCATCCTCTTTCCGTACGGGAGACATCTTCTGCTTAGAAAGCTTCTCGCGCACGCTAGGGTCCTCTCTCAAATCCACCTGGGTGCCGACGATGAGGCAGGGGACACCGGGGCAGTGGTGATGTACCTCGGGGAACCACTTCTCGCGGACGTTCTCGAAGGAGGCGGGTGATGTGACGCTGAAGCAGACGAGGAAGACGTCGGTCTGGGGGTAGGAGAGGGGGCGCAGTCTGTCGTAATCTTCCTGACCGGCGGTATCGAACAGGCCCAGGGTGTAGGGCTCGTCTCCAATCCTGTAAAAAAAAAGGGCCATCAGCGCAAGGCCAACCTCATCGCCATACCTTCCACCTGCAGATTCCTTTGATGCCTTGTGCCCATGCATCCATCCTTGGTCCATCGATTCAAAGGGGCCGAAACCGCAAGAGTGTTGTTTGTAGGTGGAGGTACTGGAGGGACTCACATGACGGTGACTGCATAGTTATCGAAGACGGTCGGGACGTATTCAGAGGGGAACTTGTTTGTTGTGTAGCTGATGAGCAAGCATGTCTTTCCGACCGCACCGTCGCCGACGACAACACACCTGAAGGAGCGAACAGTCAGTTTTGGTGTCGAAAACAAGTCGGTGACATGCGCGCTTTGATGGCTGCGGTGTGCAGGAGGGGTCTCTGGGTCAGAGGCAGGGCCGATGAAGACATGCTTAAAGACATGGACAAGAGGCAGGGCAGTGACAGGCAGCGGCGACTACCACAAGAGCGTGGGCATCGACGCAGACAGGATGGGGGAGCAGTGACAGAGTTGGGGATTGGGGAATGAGGCATCGCGAAGCGAAGCGGGTGAAAATGTACGCACTTGATAGTAGCGACCACCATTGTCTAGATCGAAGATGCTCCTGTGCAGGAGCAGAGACCCGGGGAAGAAAAAAATAAGACTGGTCTCTCAGTCTCTCCCTTATCGCGCGGCGCGTCGTCGAGTGTCTCTGGTCGAGGTCGGGTCGGGGTGTGATTTCCAGGCGGGTAAGGTAGGCAGGCAGGTTGGAGAGTGGCAGTGGTAGTTGGTAGCAGTGGTGGTTGCGGTTGCTGCAGGGCGAAAGATGGGTAGTGGAGTCGGTTGAATCGAAATGGGGGGCGGCGAGAGGAACGTGGAACGGGACAAGGCCAAGGCGAGAGTCGAGGCAGGGCAGGCGGTGGTAAGGTAGTGGAAAGTAGAGGCAGGCGCTGCGCAGCGGCAGACGAGTGGCAGAGCAAGAACGGGGATGGGCGAGTGGGAGGAGGAGGTGAATGGATGGACCGGGCTGGGCTGGACGGGATGGGACCGACCCAACCAAGGTCACAAGTGAGATGTCGTCGGGGATTTTTTTAGTAGTCGATGGCGTCGGTGGTCTCGACACACACGCGGAAAGTGGAACAACAGAAGGAATAGAAGGGGGAAGGGTGCACCTGGGGGTTGGGTTGAGTGAGGGGCGGGCGAAAAAGAATAATAAAATAATTTGGAGGAAGTAGGCCAGAGGCTGAGAGGGAAGGAAGTCACCACAGCAGGACAGGTTGGTTGGGTAGGCACGGTGCGGGTGCAGTACCTAGGTACCTGATGGCAGGTACAGCAGTGGCAGGAGCAGGGAAGGGGAACAGAAAAAAAAAAGGGTAGGCGCGATGGGAGGCTGCAGGAACAGACCCTTGCACAGCGGCGTGTGTTCGTTGTGCCAAATAAAACATCAAACTTTGCCAGATTAAAAAAGAAAACAGAGAATTGAAGGTTTACTCTTTTTTTTTTGGGGTTTGGTTTTGCTGCTGAATTTTGTTGCGCAAACTTCTTGGGGACAGGATCAAAGGGCAGGAGCGATCACACAACACACTCGCCCGTTTTGGCAGGAACAGCACCCCAACCACGAGCACTGAGAGCAAGGTAGTTAACTACATAAGGTACCTAACCTACATACTTACCTTGGATCAATAGATACGGCAAGACGACCAGGACGAGCAAGCAGAGCAGGGCAGAGTCTGGAAACCAAGTGAGCCTGGCCAACCAGGCTCCCACCCAGCGCAGATACCACACAGGTACCATCCCGAGAGACATTGGAAGGGGGAGACAGGGCCCCCGTCTCTCGTCAACGAGACACTGGACTGGACTGGACTGCACGGGACGGGCTCTGCAGGCCCCCAGTCCCGGCCCAAGGGTGCCCGTCCAGTGCTGGCCTCGTCAGGAGGTTTGGGGGCGTGGGAAGGGGGTTTGCAAGGCTGAATCTTGCAAAATTCGGGACTGGCGCCTGTACTTGGACGGGTGTTCACTGTTCCAGAGGGATGGATGGCGCCTGGTCAATGGCCCGCGGGTGCTTGGATGGCCTGCTGGTGCAGTGCTAGCTGGACGACACCTCATGGCCCAATCCCAACGCGGAAGGTCAGGAACACGGCGGCACAGTTTCGTGACGGGGGCTCCCATCAATCTCCAGCCCCATCTCTGGTCCGGCAGCGAACCATCCAGCCTGGGCTTGCCTGCATCCAGGGGGTACGTAGACGACGTCGCCCTTGCCCTGGTCTGCCCAATCTCAGTTCGAATGGATTGTCCCTCCTCGTCCCAGCCAGTCCCCTTTCCTGCTGGTGCTGCTGCTGGTGCTGGCGCTGCTGCTGCTGCTGCTGCTGCTCGGGAGGGCAAACAGCCGCTCCACGCTGAGGGACCCTCGCTCTCCCATAAACGGTTCGAGTGCCGATGGATAGGTACTGCTTGCATGTCCGTCCACACCTTGACCGCATGCCACTCACGACGTCTGTCTACGTTACCCTGCCTTACCTAGGCAAGTACCTCACCTACCCAGTACGCTGGGTGTTGCTCTGGACGGAGGACTGCTTTACCGCGTGAGCATCCAGCAGCCATCCGATGACCTGGACAAGTTCTGGGCTCGGCTTGGTGGTTCCGTGTTGCTCGGGGCCGGACGCGGGGCAGTCGTAGCTCGACCTCCTCTTTCTTTCCTCACCGCCCTCACCGACCACTTTTCTACCCGTAAAGAGTGGACCAGTCCCTCATCTTTGGTTCTGGCGGGATCTGCTGGCTCGGCTTCACCAGAGACGAAGATCGTGGGTCGGATGGACTCCGACGCCGTCGCATTCCCTCTCGTCCGCGACGCGACGCAAGGTAATAAGTTGGTGGTGCTATGTGTCCGTAGCCTGTGGGCGCCTGCCTCCGTCAGCCAATCTGTCAGTCGGTAAGGCACGGTACGGTCGTTGCTGCTGTTCGTGCATGGAGTGCCAAGTGGTACCGCAGCCAGGACCCTTCACTGCGCTGGAAATTGGGGGATCTTTGGGGCCTGAGGCGTCCCCACCCCCACCACTCACACTTCACACACAAAATGCATGTGCATGCCTGGCCGGTACGTACCGCATGACCCTGGAGGGCAGGGGACCGTGTAAAGTGGGAAGGAGAGAGACCGACAGACAGACTCTGCCCGAATTCCAGATCACCGTCCAAGCTTCTGCAGCAACACCCAAGCGACAGCACCGGCACCAGCACCAGCACTTGCACCGGCGCGGGCGAGCACAAGCACAAGCACACCTCCAGCAAAAGCAAAGCACGAACACCTGCACCTCATTCCTGACATCACGCCAGTCCATTTGCATTGCCCGTTGCTTTTTGCCTCCCGCTGCATTTGCACCTGCCACCGGGCCGTTGTGTTACCATGGGCCGTGACCAAGTCAACCTGGCGCCGGAGCCTCGCATCTCGGAACATCTCGAGGGCATCGCCAACGATTCCTGCCAGGCTCCAGCATGAGGAAGGAGCACGCCGTCCACAAGCCAGTCGTCGATGCTCGCGCCTCCCGGCTTGATTGGCCCTCGTCCTCGTCCCCGTCCTCGTCCCGACCTCGACTCCAAATTTACCTCTTGCTCCCCTTCAACCTTGAATGCACAGAGCAGTTTGAGGACCCGCATGACGGACATCAACTCAAGTTTGTCGAGCAAGCTTTTGTCCAAACTCCGTCTCTTACTCTCACGTAACCATCCGACGGCTTCCGCCCCAGCGCTTGTTGACGCCCCTCCCCATATCGGAGCAGAATCGTAAGTTTGACCACCACCGCCGGCGCTCTCCCGAGTCCCGCCACTCGAGGCCTGCAGCGGCCGTGTATCGACATGGAAGGAGGGCCGGATCCAGGCCTTCGCTCGCTCGCCGTCCTGCTGCTCTGCGGCGGCTGCAAGAATCTGGGTCGCTGGGTCCCACGCCTCTGCCTTCCCTGTACCGATGCGATGCTGGAACGGTGCATCGGCCTGAGGTGACCTTTCGCGACCCGGGCGCATCCGCACCTCCATCAAAAGCAACGGGCCCCACGACTCGACTCCCTCCCTCCCTGGCCTTACCGCAACGTTTGCTGCTTGCTGCTCGCCCACACCGCGAACGTTGCATCTCCCGAGTAAGTCAGGTCGAGCAAGTCACTGTCAGTATTAGCTTTGCGACTCTCGAGACGCCTGTGCGTTGGGTTCGTCCAGCCATCGTCCGGCAAGCATTTCTTTGTCTCTCTCTCTGGCTCGACCGCCGGCCTCGAGCCAAGTCCCGAAACTGACACGCCATCCCATCGCTCGCCCGTGACATGTTGTGTCAGCTAGATTTCATCCCCTATGCAGTTCCTTCTGCCGTCCGCCGCCTCGCTCATTCCTCGCTTGGTGGTGACAGAAAACGTGGGAAGTCAAGACAGGACAAGGCAGCCTGCATCACCATGAAGGCCAGGCGATCCCCTCAATGTCGTATGGCCGATACGCATGTGAGGCACCGTCCTGGTAGCAGGGAATAAGCCAGACGGGGGCCGGCCAACGGGCAGCCGCCGCCTTCTTTAATGCTTCCATCCATCCATGACTCCGGCACCTAGCACGACGGGCTCGGCTTGCTTCCCGTCTCGCATCGTCTTGCCTTGTTGTCTCCGACTGTCTCGCCCTTTTGGAAGACAATTTGCCCAACTTCGGGAAGCCAAGCAGTCTGCGTGCCTTTTTTCCGTACATCGTCATTCCCACGGGCCAAGGATCATGGTTACCTACCAGGATCACCGACACAAGAGGGCTGCGACCCCCGGCGGATTGGCGTTGACAACGGGGAATAGCTCCCAATTGGCAGTATCCGTAGGACCCTTTCCCTTTGCCCTTTTCCCTTCACCGTCTTTGCGGCGTCCGTGTCGTTCTTGACGGCCTCGTTCTCTTCAGACGGCACTCTTGGCCCCTGCAGCTCGTCACCTTGCAGCGCGCATCACAGCATCGAGCTGCCAGCGTTCTCGTCAAGGTCGGGGCTGAAACATGAAGCTTTACCGGAATAGTCGCACTGAATACGAAAGTCAAGGCATTACAACCAGCCGACCGACCCAACGGCTTCCCGTGGATCCAGGCTCGGGCTCAATGAGAAATAAAAAAGGGAATTGACGGTTCCGCCCGCCTTTGTTCCGCGAGTTTGCCGGCCACCCTCGACTCCGCCTCATCTTTGTGCTCCAGATTGCCGTTGCATCACTGCGCACACACACACGATTTGTTTGCCCGCCCATGGCGTTTGTACCGCTCCGGATGTGCAGTACAGTCTTGCCTTTGGCTTGTCCAATTGCGCTCCAACAGCAGCTGCAGCTTCGCGAGGCAGTCGACATTTGCATGTGCGACCCGACCAATTGGCGGGCACCTGCCTCATTGCCATGTTGAGCCCAAGTACTGATACCTGCCACATGCGCAATGTTGCCAACGAATCTATGTACCGCTACGACTGCCACAGAGTTGGGTCGCTAGCTCAGGGCTACCCCTGCATGCCGTCCGTTCTGTGCAGATCATCGCTCAAGCCACAAATTCCTCACGCTGTTGAGGCTACAGCTGCTGCTCGACTTCATGCGTAGCCCTACGGAGCCACATCACCCTCATCGTTGCTCACAGTCAGACAACTCCGCTCCGCAACTCTGTCTGCATCTCGTTCCCACGTGTCGTCGTCGTTTGGCCGCATGATCCGCACCAGGAAAGAGGTCTTTTCACCGTTTCGACTCGGCTCTTCTGCTAGCCAGACCGACCTTTGCTTAGCCTGCTTGGCCAACGGCGGCCGCACCACAGACTATGGAGACAGATCGCATCGACCAGCTGCTGGAGCGCTACCTCGTCCTCCTGGATGAATACACGGTGCTCCGTGAGCTTCTCAGCAAGACTCAAGCTGGCATGTATCAGAACATCGCACGAGCCAACTTCTCCGCAGAGAGGGGCGTCAGATACGGCCCGGACTATTATGACGAGCGCATGCAGGCTTCGAGAACCCTCTCTATATCTTCAGACAGCAAGGGTGTCCCTCGCTTCCAGCTCTCAAAGCCTGCGGAGGCTGTAACAAGCCCGCCGGCCCATGAGGCTGCACATGACGAGGAGAAACCCGACGGCCTCAATGATGCTTCCCCAGCCGACGAGGTCAGGCCTGACGAGAAAGTGAAGGAGTCGAAGAAAAAAAGCAACGACCCCCTTCGGTGGTTCGGCATCCTGGCGCCGCTGCCTCTGCGTCAGGCGCAAACGCTATCGGTGCAAGCCGTGCAAGAAGTCATTCCCCGTTTGGTCTCGGTCAATGCTGAGATGATGGAGCTCGAGATCGAGGTCAGGCGGGCGCGAAAGAAGCGGGCCAAGGCTGAAGCATCTCAGAAAAAGATTGACGCGGTGGACAGTCAAGAGACGGAACGACGCGAGTCACAAGCCCCAGTGACAGAGGTCGAATCTACGTGATCGGCCCTCCCCCACGGGCACCACCGATCAGCTTGTAAGGATGTCGTCTCTAGCCCAAAGATTCCTAAATATTATTCAACTGCTCAGTATTGGAAGTGCGCAGTCGATAGCTTCGAGTTTCTACCGCTTCAGTCTGTTTTTCATGGTTGTTGGGGCTTTCGCCATGGTCTTGCCGCCCGCGATGCCCAAAGATGTAAAGTCAAGGATCTCAACTGATCTTCCGCGTCAACTGTCGTCGCCTTGACCAAGCCCATCATCTCCCCCGTATCGGTTGTGTGCTCGACGTGAGTCGTGGGGGCATCTTGACAATCTTAGTCTTGAGACCACCAGTATATATCTCGTGAAGGCCAACAAGACTTAGGTGGTGAGCCACATAGGGTATCCGCGGTACGAGATTGTTGGAAGACGACGGGCCTTTATGCAGGTCATCGTCATGGCAATCGAAAACACCAATTCCCGGGAGGATGTTGGTTCAACCGATGCGAAGGTCGCTATTTAATATTTCGGAAAAGGTCGCCGTGGACGTCGCCAAGGACATCTGCTCCCGGGACGTCAGTGGGCAGCAAGTACTCTACTACGACGTGCCCTCGGGAGGTGATTGCGATGCCGGCGGCAGCGAGGTCCAGGATGCCTGTTCGACACACGTTCTACCGCTATTAAAATATGACTTTCGTCCACCTCTACCGTCCCCTCTCCGCTGTACATGATCTTGACGAGAACCCCAGACGCGGTTGGGAATACCGCATCGACAGTGGATAACAGACGGATGCTGAATGCGCCCTCCTCGGAGATGCCAGGCATTTCCGCGCTGGGACCAGTATTCTTCTCTCCCTGCACGATGGTGACTTCAACTCCCATGACCCAGTACTTCATTGTTTCATTCATCATGATCTAACGGAATCTACCTAGAGTCTCCAAAACGTCATCCAACGACTCCCTCAGGGGATTGTCGACCCCAATGTGCCTCTCCAACCGTTGAGCGATGCCGAGAATGGCAGACATGGAGTGGACATATCGCCGCCTCATGCCCTCATGAGCACTGACAAGCAGGGCAGTCGCGAGCTGCAGAGCAGCAATGTGCGCTTCTTGGACGAGCAGGGACTGCTCGGCCTCCGGAACATCCCAGGCGGCCAGGGCAGTGACGAAAGCCATCCAGTCTTCCTTCGCGCCGCCATCCTCTCCCTCCACTACAGGTAGCAGAACACGCACGATCTCGATGCCCCGCGACGCTTCGATCTCATCGCTTACCTCTGAAGTATGCTGGAGAATGGCCAGCAAGTCTTTGGTGAGAGCCTGCCAGCCGTTGTGCGTGGAGAACTCTTCCAATCCCGCCTTCTCGACGAGGATGCCCTCCAAGCCGACCAGGATGGGCGAGCGGAAGTCCAGTCTTGCGGGTGAGCTTGACTGATACAGATCAATGAGCATGTCTGTGATTCCCGCGGCCTCTTTCCGCAGGAGCTCGTTGTCGTCCTCACGCAGCCAAAGGGCCAGAGCTCGGACAGCTGCCAGGATGAGAGGGTCGTCGTGAATGTTATCCTTCTTGGACTCCCAAGAGATGGTCAGTCTTTTGCCTGCGGAAGTGTCTGTCTCCTTGGTACGGGCGTCAGGGTGCAGGCCAAAGGCACCTGCCACAGATGCATCCCATCTGTCGCGGAGGAACTCGATGGCTATAGACATGGCCTCGGAGATAGTCCGCCGAATCTTGAGCAGAAACTCTGAGGGCATAACCATGCCGGCTGATGAAGATTCCTCGTCATCCAGACTTCTCACGAGATACCCGACAAAGTGGGTAGCGACGTCGAAGGCAGAGCCGATACGTTGTGCGATGGCAGGGTAGCTGGGATCGTTGAGAAGCTCCAGAAGTCGCGGCAGTGTTACTCTTGTATCGGTGAGCAAGAGTGTGATGAGTAGATAGGAGAAGGGCTTGTCTTCCTTCTCGCTGCTCGTGAAGAGGAGCTGGGGTGCCTGGGTAGGGTAAACCTCAAGCAAGGAGGCTGCTGCGATGGTGTAGGCATTTCTGGCCTCAGGCGTAGGCTTGCTGGTGAGCAGTCTCCTGATGAAGTCGACGGCAGATTTGATCCATTTCGGATTTGACGGAAGTGCCTAGGAGCTTGTAAGTCAGCTGCCTGTGTCGTCTCGACGGGGTGCCTACCTTCGGGTCGGAATTTCGAAGGAATTTGCCCAGAAACTCAAGCAGCGTGACTCCATCCGTGCCCGTGAAGGTGGAAACGAGAGACAGCATAGTTTGGTCAATCTTCGTCTTCAAAAGTGTCTTGTCCTGGGCAATTTCCATGCAGTTAATCCAAGAAAAAGCAAAGATCTCGAGAGCCATGGGGTTGCTGGGTGCAATTTCGACTAAGGGGCTGACATCTTCCATTTCAGCAAAGACCTGGGCTCCCTCAGGAAAAGAAACCAGTGCGAGTATTGTCTGTACAATAAGATGGGAAGTCTCGCCGGAGCTATCGATCACAGTTAGCAAGATCCTCGGGCTGGCCTTGTTTTACGCACCTTTTCAGCAAGCATGACACGAGCAGGGGTAACCTCCCGACTAGCCTCTTACCCCTCTTTGCTTGGTCTGGCAGTAGCGATGTGAAGGTGTGAATCACCGACACGGCAAGATCCAGCATGTTTTTGGCATCCTTCTGGCTGGACTGAGCGGCCGAACCTGTCCGTACTAGTCGATCCAAGAACTTGGGGGAGATGGATCCCCAGAGGCCAGAGATGGTTTCCTCGTCGTTCCGCAGCTCTTCGGAATTGTCGAGTACACTTTTCAGAAGCGCCAAACCAACGAATCTCGAAGTGTCGTCTTTAGTCTTCAACATCGTCTGGATCTGGTCGAGTGATGCCGTTTGCTGAGTGGCTTGTGTCGGATCAGGCGCTTGCGATGTCGTAGCCTGCGGTTCTGCAGAGGTTGAAGGTGTGTTTTCGTCCATTTTTGTATGAGTTTTGCAAGCTTCGACTCGTTTCTCGGACTATTTGGTCGTTCCCCCGGGTCGATAAGTAACGTGTGAGGTGAGTGAGATGGTCTATAAGTCGATCCTGAGGGTGTAGTGAGGAAGACACCTCTACACAGTGTCCGTAGCTTCTGTCGGCTCAGTGGTTGATTTTATCTGGGAGATGCATCTATGGTCAAAATGATCCGCGATCCGTTGAACGATCACGAGGGCAAAATTCATGAGAGGCCAAGACCAGGCGAGTGACGTTCTCGTGAAAAAATGCCCCGCGCAGATTGACCCAGCAGATCGAAGAAGTCTCCACGCTCCATCACCATCCCTGCAAGCGCTCATCTTGGCCGCTGTGCCCCAGCGTCGCATCAGCCGCATCAAAGACCGCTGCGTGGTCCGAGCTTCGGACCGAGTCAGCCACGCGCGGCTTGTCACCGAACCCAAGTCCGGGCTAAAGTGGAAGGTGTCGCCCTTTGAAGACAGGAGAACGACAACAAGATGGCCATTCCGAGGACCTGAGAGTTGACATTCTCAGAGTCGCATCATGGCCGGTCCCGCAAACAATGATTCGTCCGCGTCGTCCTCATCGCACCCGCTGAACAACGGCAGCAGCAACGGCAACAGCCCGCTGGGCGATCGAGACGAGTTGGACTTCTGGAGCGAAGACGAAGACATCGCCGACGTCCTCACCGAAGACCCCATCCGCGAAGACCTCGACGAACCCCGTTCCTTCAAGCGCAAACAAAAACAGAGCGTACTATCGACGCCGGGCCGCTTTCTCTCTGCCATTACCGGCTCGAGACCGGGCACCGCCTCCGCGCACTCATCGCCGCCAGTTCGAACCCCGACTCAAGATGCCGGCCGACAAGGTTTTACCTCACCGCGCCGAAATGGCGGCAACGGCGCAGCAGGCCATAACACGAAAGAAGGCGCGCCATTGGACTGGTACGTCGAGGGTCCGGGCAGGAGAGTGGGATACGAGAACTTGACAGCGATCGACTGGATTTTCGAATACACAAAAGAGCGCCAGCGTCTGCGCGTCCTATATTCTGGCGCGCAAGGCTTGCTTGGGTACTTCCAGCAACTGCTTGACTCTAGTCAGGTTTGGGTCATTCTCATCTTGACTGGTATGGCGGTTGGGGCTGTCGCCGCGGGAATCGACATCACCACGGATTGGCTTGGTGACTTGAAAACCGGCTACTGCTCGAGTGGCCCAGAGGGCGGCGCATTCTATTTGAATAAGGGTTTCTGCTGCTGGGGCTACAATGAATTTTCCAAGTGCGCTGGATGGACGCCCTGGGGCAAGGCGTTGGGGGTCTCTTCGGCCACTGGAAAGTGGTTTATAGAGTACTTCTTCTTTTTACTATTCTCGGTAAGTCCCGGCTTTTGTACCCATCGCGTCAAATCTAACCAAATCGCAGGTCATTCTAGCGTCTTCGGCGGCGATACTGGTCAAGGAGTACGGAATATATGCCAAGCACAGCGGTATTCCCGAGATCAAGACGGTGTTGGGTGGATTCATCATCCGAAAGTTCCTGGGCAGTTGGACTCTGATCACCAAGTCCTTGGGACTGGTACGTCTGACTTCCTGTGCGCTCGGTCGTGCCATCTGACTTTTGCAGTGTCTCGCTGTTGGATCCGGCATGTGGCTGGGTAAAGAAGGCCCTCTAGTTCATGTTGCTTGTTGTTGCGCAAACCTATTCATCAAGCTATTTAGAAATATCAATGACAACGAAGGTAAGTTTGCACTTGTCGATGAGATGAAGCTTCTCTGACAACACAACAGCTCGAAAGAGGGAAGTCTTATCTGCAGCGGCGGCTTCCGGTATCTCAGTCGCCTTTGGCTCACCCATTGGAGGAGTGTTGTTCAGCCTTGAAGTTGGTGACGCCCACTGCTCATCCCGTCCTAGGCTAACAACCTGCTAGCAACTTTCCTATTACTTCCCCGACAAGACGATGTGGCAAAGTTTTGTCTGTGCCATGACTGCTGCGGTGGTTCTTCAGGCATTCGACCCGTTCCGCACGGGTCAGCTTGTCATGTACCAGGTCAAGTACAGCACAAGTTGGCACGGCTTTGAGCTCATACCGTTTGCCCTGCTAGGCATCCTCGGTGTAAGAACTTCAAACTGAGATACCGCGATCTTTGCTAACGAAATTCAGGGGGTCTACGGTGGCCTGTTCATCAAAGCGAACATGGCCGTAGCCCGGTGGAAGAAGAGCACCCCGTGGCTACCGGGACCCATCACTCAAGTCGCTGCTGTCGCATTTCTGACAGCGCTCATCAACTACCCGAATTTCTATATGAAGTTCCAGGCGTCAGAGCTCGTCTCGAACTTGTTCGTGGAATGCACGAAATACGTTGATGACCAGATCGGGCTCTGTAAGACAGGGGCTGCATCGGCGCCGACTATCGTTTTACTGGTCTTTGGAGCGATCCTTGGCTTCTTCTTGGCCACAATCACTTTCGGCCTGCAACTTCCTGCGGGAATCATCCTTCCTTCAATGGCAATCGGCGCTCTGAGCGGCCGCGCTGTCGGCATTATCATGGAGATCTGGGTCACCAACCACCCAACTTTCTTCGCGTTTGCCTCATGCGAGCCAGACGTCCCTTGTGTGACACCCGGGACCTACGCCATCATTGGTGCTGCAGCAAGTTTGACTGGCGTCACTCGAATGACAGTCTCGGTTGTGGTCATCATGTTCGAGCTTACCGGAGCCCTGACTTATGTCCTCCCAATTATGATTGCGGTCATGATTTCTAAATGGGTGGGAGACGCATTCTCTCGACGAGGCATCTACGAAGCCTGGATTCACTTCAATGAGTATCCATTCTTGGACAACAGCGAGGAGATGATCATTCCCGACATCCCCGCTTCCCAGATCATGACGCGCATCGAGGACCTGGTCGTGCTCACAGCGACGGGCCACACTATCGCCAGCCTCAAGAACATCCTCGATACCCACCCTTACCGCGGGTTCCCGGTCATATCGGATCCCCGCGATGCCATTCTGCTGGGTTACATCTCCCGAGCAGAGCTGACGTACAACCTGCGCATCTCCTCGCAGCCGCCGCGGTCCCTGCCGCCCGAGACGGAGGCGTACTTCTCTCACCAGCCGCTCGCGGATCCCCGTACGACACTGGACCTCCGGCCGTGGATGGACCAGACGCCGATCACCATGCCTTCGCGGTCCAATCTGCACCTGGCGGTCACCTACTTCCAGAAGCTCGGGCTACGATACGTGCTCTTCAGCGACCGCGGCGCTCTGCAGGGTCTCCTGACAAAGAAGGACGTCTGGTATGTCCTAAACGGCGCTGAGGAGACGCGTCGGACGAGCGGCCTGTCCAGGGACATGGGCGTCGAATCTGGCATTACGAGGGAAGACGGCGGTGGCGAGCACAGAGGTTTGCTGAGGGACGACGGACATGAGGAGGGGATCAGTCCGGCGGACGATAGAGAGCCAATCCTATGAGCTAGAGCGCGATCTCAGGAATGTATGATTTACTTAGACATGAATCAATTTTGTTACGACGGCCTTGATGCACAGTCAAGTCGACGAGTCAAATTATCCTCCTCCTACCGTATACAGTGAAAATTCGCTCCAGTTCCGGCTGATGAACGATCTGCTTGCCAAGAGGCTAGATCTTTCAAGGCATTCCCATCGTCAACCGGGACTCATTTGTATAAGTGACGTGAATCTTCGACAGCACCGTCCCGGGTCAAATCCTGCTTGTCACTCTCAAAAGACCTTTGTCTGGCTGAAAACTATGTCGTGTTCTAGAACATGGTCAATTAGGTGACGAGTTCTTCCAGGCTTACCTCCAACTCTATCGCTCGCTTCCACCACCATCAACGACCTCTCCGGACTACGCCAATGCAGCAGAACATGATTCACTTCCTCTCAAACCAACAAACGCTGAAATGCGACATGCCTTGACAGTAAAGCGCTCTCGCCTTCCCTAGGCATGCGACACCCGAGTCCCTGTTCGACCAGAGTAAAAGAGCCCAAGACCCATGATCCTCTCTGGTGATACAGAGTGCAACACACTTCCGACAACCACACGACACAGACCAAGACGGAGCAAAGCTAGACGGGGCAGAGAGGTGATGGTTCGAACCCATCCAGCCCCGCAAACCCTTTGGTCTTCTTTGCTTTTCGTTTGCTTTGCATGTTCTTGTGCAACAGAATGCTAAATCTCCATGCTGACTGCCAAATCACCACAAGCTCACTACATGCACCGGTATTGCCATGGATGCCACTCAGTGTGACACCTTGGGTGTTCAAGAATGGGAAGGACCATATAGATATGCGAGACATCCGATCATCGTACGAGCCCTACTGTCCGTTGTTGAACCGTTCATTCACAGTGGGTAAACACCATTCGCGGTATGGAACTGCCAAAAACAACGCTTTTATGTACCTATAGTCACAGAGCGCAAGGCTTTGCAATGCTCGCCATCGGTACTGTACATTTTCCAATTCCAATCAAAGCCGCAACGCCAAACCAAAATGTTTAGGGTATCTTCAAACGCAATCAGACCGCCCATTTGATGCAATGTCAGTGGCCCTCCCCAGGGCCTCTCTGACCCGGCCCCCAATGCCGATCAGTATGCCGGACTCGTCTCGCAAGGACCCCAAGTATCGCATCCTTCCACGCCCGTCCAGCTCTTGTCGGGCCGACTCGCCCCCAAAGCCATGATAGACCACCGCGGCGGCGTCCAGTCCGGGTACAAATCGCACACAGCCTTCATAGCGGCCTCCATCTGCCTCGCCATGCGCTGCTCGAGCGCGCCATCGCAGTTCGCCTCGACAAGTTCGATTTCGTCGTCGTAGACGGGGTTCTCGTCGCGGGGCACGAAGACAAGTCGCTCCAAGCACGGCATGCGCGCGCGGACCTGCTTGAGGACCTCGATCGTCAGGTTGGCCGCGCTCATCGACTGGTAGGTGCTGTCAACCCAAAAGAGGGAGTCGTTGATGGCCAGGTGGCGGACCTCGGCGAGGTCCCGGGGTTCGCAGAGGGCCATGACGGTAAGAAACTGCGCCTCGGAAGCCATGTAGCCGTCGCGGGCGCCGAAGTAGAGCACGTCGTGGGCCTTATCGAAGAAGATCTGGCCCGGGTTGCGTGTCATTCCGAAGCTGAGGTGGTACGACTTGATGGCCTCGGCGCGGGACTCATGGCAGACGTGGAGGTTGACGGGGACGGCGGCGAAGGACGTGCACCCGCTTGTCGACGGCCGCGGGTTCTGGGCATGGGAGGCGAACGAGAGCGACTTGGCGCCGCATCGGATGGGCACGATTCGCGGTGACGGGAGATTGAAATTCCATATTCTCAACCTCAATTCTGTGGGCAGTTTGGAGAAGAGATGCTGTTGGGCGATGCTTTTTGTCAGTGAAGGGCTTGACGCGACATGGCTAACGGGAGATCGATGGTGCTAGAACATACAAATTGGTCCAGAGGCTGCGGTGGTGTCTGCTGCTCGCAGGATCCGTCCGTCCGTATCCTCCGGCCGGGCTTTGTCGGGACTTGTGACATGGTCTACGGCAGGTTGGAGCGCGCCCACGACTTGATGGTTTGCGACTTCAGTCTGTGATGTGAGAGGAGGACCCGAGGTGGGATGTTTGGACCAGTGCGGGACACGATGACGGAGGGGTGGTAAGCGTGAAGGGTTATTATATCGGGGACCGGCGCCGCGGGCTGCCCGCGCCATCCCAGGCAAACGGACACAAAGGATATGCCTGCGAACCTGCATCCCGCAACCCGAGACATCATTAGACTTCTTTGACAAATACCCAGCCCCAGCCGTCACCTCTAAAGGGTAGCTAGGCCGCCGGGGAGGTGACAGCCGTCCGTTGGCCAAGTGTGTCGTGAATCATGCCCACTTGAAGACCACGCCCCTCCCCCCCGTCAGATGCATGTTTGTGTCAGGGAAGGAAGTGTGGCGGCCCAGAACCCGAGGCCTTGGGTCGGGGGCGACAGGGGGTTTGGCAAGTGAAGGATTCAGGCGGCCATTTTCCCACATTGAGTGGTCGTGGGCCCCAATAACAGAATGCCCGACGGGAGCGATGTGTTTGCAGGCGGACCCGATCGAAGGGATGGGTGGCTAGTCTGCATATTATGACAGAATCACAGATGTGTCAGTGGTGAGCCATGGCTTCGGAACCCATTGCTTGACATGCAGCCATCTTCCTTTCCCGTATTCCTACCAATGGCATTTCAACATGGCCTGGACAAGTTGCAGGTTAATTTCGACGGGGAAAATGGCACTGAGAAGATCTCTACACCGTAGGGAAACGAAGAGCCTTGAAGTCCTGTATCGAGGCTGGCCCGAGGGGGCCTTGTTTGTAGCCACACCAATGAGGGAGCTAGAGCAGTGCAACTCGAGGTGACCTACTAGGGGGCATCCGTAGCCGTCAGGCACAACCGGGCCATGAGCGGATAGCAGTGGGGAGTATTTGGGGACCGGGGTCGACTGTCGGCTTCTCTCTTGGACATCGACAGAAAGGAATCTGCAAATCCGGCCGGCCGTAAGGTCGCCGGCGTATAGTAGATCGTCGAGATGCAAAGGCGGGTGATGGGCGCGTGGTTGGTTCCAGTCCGTTGGGCGAGCCAGGGGTCAGGGGTCGGGACAGGGGATGTCTCGGTGGCCGCTGCAGTCTGCTTATGCTGCAGTCTGTGTGAGCCATGGTCCTCATCCGCCATTGGTTCATTCAATCGCTCTTTGGGTCGTATCCCTCGCTTGGCTTTTTGCAATCTCAGCTGAATCCGAGTACGTACTCATCGGCTGGCCGACTCGGCGAGGTTTCTGTGTTGGATAGCATTCTGTCACGAACCTGCAAGGAGAAATATCCGTTGCTCCGGGCCAGAGGCCTTCTGCTCTGCACTTGGCACGAGAGCCTGCCCGTCATGCGAAATTCCAACGTTCGAATCTTCGCTGGCTTGACAAGTTGAATTTTGATAGTGCCACCAGGCATGACCCGGGTGTCTGGTTCGTCTGCTCAGAGGGATGGACTTGGGGTGCCGTGATGTCGTGTTTCCTCCGTGGCGCCACTGTGAGACCTTGAGCAGGCGAACCGACCTGTCAGTTGTTTGGCGACTCGATAGCCAGACTATCAAACCCCTGGTCTCTGGCTGCCGAACTCCGATACTGGCCAGGCCCAGCTGAAAATTGGCGTAGATAACATTGGTGACCTTGGAGCGTGGGCCGATCGACATTCCACAGCCGGTGAACGTTGGGAGCCAAGCAGCTAGAGTCTTGAGTTTGGCGACTGGTTTGACGGAGCTCAATATGCCACCGAAGCTTGCGCTACTGTTTCCTCCTTTGGTTGATGATCAGCAACTGTGGTATGGTGGACCTTTGTTGATCCGTGGAGTGTTCGGCCCTTGCCGACGGACGCCAGTGTTTCCTGCTAACCAGAATGCCAAGGAGCATGCCCCAGAGCTAGGCCCACGGGCAATGTGGGTGATTTACCCGTGGAAGAGGTGAGGCTGAGAATGTAGGCTTGGTTTGACAATGGCAAACCGACAGGGAGGCAGAGGCCGTGCAACGGCCCTGGACCTGTCGGCTGGTCTAACGCCATCCGAGTGTATGTTTGTTGCCCTCATTTGACGAGTGTGACAGGGCCAGGATGCTGTAGTCATGACTGCCCTGGCACAAATGGTCACTCGAGCCAGCTGTATGGCTCTGGGAGTTCCGTTCCCGTCTGCAAGCAGCAGCATGCTGATGATGCTCTGCATGTGCTTGATTGCTTGCTTGCTTGCTTCTCTGAACCCTCGGAAGAGGGTCTGACCCCCTGTCGCCGGCACCCCTGGAGGATGTGGAATCATGAATGTGGTTTTGGGAAGGCCAGAACGCCACCGCTCAATGTAAGCTGCATGTCGCAGTTCGGAGACGAGACACTCGTGGGGATGGAGAGTCGAGTACCGCCTAGCGTCCAGAAACAGGCCCAACGGCAGGTCATCACCAATCCCGCCGTACTGACGGTCCTCCAAACGTCATGTTTGTAAACTCCGCATGCGTACGAAGGCCTGCCGCAAATGTTTGAAAAGGAGAAACAAAACGTCGAGTGACCAGTGAGGCAGGCAGACGGTGTAACTCGAGCGACTGCAGCGACCAATGCCATGATGCATTTGTTGCATATACGAGGAGATGCCAGTTTCTTATTTCGGTGGCGGCGAAGATTGCCATGGGAATGAACGGCGTAGGCGAAACACCATGCAGCCCCTGCTAGGTACCTTACTTCCTGAAGACTTAGATAAGCAAATGTGACATGTGGGGACCCTTAGATAATCAGGCGCCTGGTCATCCTTACTCAGCAGGACGTCGGGTCGAACTTAGGTTGGGTCTCGGTTCTGGGACATCTTTCTCTGTCCCCGCACATCCCGCTTGACGTGAGCTTATTCTTCGGATCACGCTTGACGGCGGCAACTGAAAAGCCATTAAAGTATTATCCCTGTCCTGGGCGACATCGATTGTGACGTTATTCCGGCTGGCGAATAAGCGTTCGCGTTTCGATTTATTTCAGGGCATCCGCATCCTCTCATTGGCCTTATCACAGGCCTTCCCGCTTCTAAGCGCCTGGGATGACCAAAATAGGGACCGGCATCTGCGGGCTCCTACCCAATCCCACGCCGAACCGCTCTTCCAGGGCCCCCCGAATATCTCAACTTCACGCCTCCGAAGGTCGCAAGCGCGGCTATCTTGCATCGGCGCAACGCTTGTCATGATAATTTTGGGTCGAGCCTCTTTTCTCCGGAGGTGGGGAAGATTACGTGCCGTGTCCAAGGACGGCACAAGGCGCGTATCCAATTCTGGTCTGTTGTATTTGTACGCCCAAGACCCCCCTTTTCGAGAACTCATGATGGCAGAATCCAAGCACTGCCGCCCTTCCTTTTCTCCTTTCCTACGTCTTGTTTCTTTCGACCGTCGATTTTTCACGTTTAGTCAGATTTCCATCTTGTAATTTGCCTTGCACGAATCACACATTTTGTTCAAACATTCGCCTCAAACGCTCGCCATGTCTGTCCAAGAGAAGAACATCCCCCAAACCTCAAATTTCGAGGTCGATGCCGAAGACACACACAAATCATCGAATGCTCGTGTCCTCCGGACAGCTGAAGCGGCGAGAGTCAGTCTGACGGGCCTAGCCCTTCTTGCGGGCATCACCATTCTCGGCGTGTCCGCAGATGCACTTGCAGTCTACGATGCGACTCATGTACCCGCCAGCTTTCTGCTTCCCCTCTGGCCGGACGACTTCGACCTGCGGCCAACGGTGGCTCTGGTAGTTGGCAGCTCCATCGTCATTATTGCCAATCTTGTCTCCCTGCTCTTCAGCCGGGTTCAAAGTGTAAGTCATGCTACAGGCTGGGACCACGTGTAGTGCACGAGTCGAATCAAATCTAACATGGAATAGTTGCGCGGGCAAACTCTCGTCCACAACGGGGTGGCCGTGGCCGCTCCGGCAGTCGGCCTGGTGGCTGCAGTGATTGCCATGGCTTTCTTCTACAGCATCAACGCATCGACCACCGTCGACACCCTGCAGAGCTGGAGCTGTCGCTGGTCACAGGTGGCTATGGCTCAGCGGCCGCACTTTGGCACTCTTTGCAAGCAAAGCCAAGCCGGGCTCTACCTGTCCGTCCTGCTGGTCCCGATCGAGGCAATCATCTTGGGGGCCGGTGTCTGCCAGATGATGCTCGAGAAGAGAGTCAGCAGGGCCGGCAGCGCGGTCCAGGTTCGGCGCAAGTCCGGAAGCCCGGCGCCTTCGTCGGTTCGAGACATTAAGGGAGAGGGCCACTAGGCTCGCGTCTCCGGGCCGGAGCCGTCGTGAAGACGGAGAGGTTTTTTGCCACAGTGTCGGACAAGATTCGATGTAGGCGAGTGACGGAAGCGGAGGCTGTGCAGCCCTGATTCGGGTGTTCTGGTCAACGCGGTCGCAGGGGAGGCGTGAGCCAGCTGCGTCACGAATTGTATTGTTAGTGGTACTTCTTTTATGGGCAATCTCTCGCTTGTGGTCTAAATGAAGGGCGGGATTGTCGAGCGGATTGCGATTGCCAATCCAGAATATCATCCATCTTCCATTCGCCATCGACTTCATCACTCTGATCCAGGATAGGCAGCACGTCCGCATCCGGCAGCAGTTGCAAGCCGGCAAAGTGCGTTAACAGCCACTGTAGGGATCGAAAGTGGCCACGCGAGTCTCCACCTACGCAAGTGTAGCTGAGGGGGAGAGAGCTCAATGAGCGTGGTGTGCTCGATCGAAGCCGTTTGCGGAGGAGAAGTCGCGATGTGGAGGTTCAGCGGAAGTGCCGTCGTCCCGGATATCAGGTTCGCCGTGCTCCTGCATCTTAGCTTCTCAGACCTCCCTTTAGGTGCGTGGGGTCCTGACTTGCTGCTGCATTAGCTCGTTGGAGCAGCTCAAATTCAAGGCAAGATCATTGCAGTAGGGCGAGTTAGCGATCCGGTCCTTGTGGTTGCTAGGCCTAGCAAGGCGCCGTAGCTCGTCGTAGCTCGTCTCTTATCATGACGGGAGCTAGGTAGGTAGGTAGGTAATTACACTTTCGCCCGAATAACAGAGACCCCTGATGAAGCACCAATTTTCAGGGTGCTTCCCCGGCTAATTTCAGTGGAACGCCCCCAAGCCACAGCAGAGGCACGGGCCTCGGGGGCTCGTAGCGCCAGTCCAGATGCACCGCTGGGGGGCTGCCTGGCGACGAGCAGACACGCGTGATTGGCTCGAGTGCACGCTGCCGCATGAGATGAGCGCCGCTGGGGCCTCTGAGAGGCCGTGAATTCTGCCCACCAACACCTCCACAGCAGTCCACGATCCCGGCAACTGGAGGACCACCATTCCTGGGGCACCACGCACGTCGACGTCGACTGCTTCTCAACTCCCCGGAAACATTGCATGTACATTCCGTCCCATCTTTGCCCACTCCGTCAAGGCCATGGCAGCTGCACGTTCGCCGTGAGCTAGCTCTCTCGCCTCTAGGCCCTGGGCCCGTCGCATTCCAGAGACGACGGACTGCTCATTCAGACCAGGAGCTCCGCCAGACGGTCTGGAGACGGGCAACGCGCAGCAACACCACGGAGAGTCCCCGCAATCCACGCGGAAACAGCAAACAATTTCCAGCGTCGCCTGGGTGCCACGCCCGTCCATTATGCGGCTGGCCGAGCATCTGGCTGCCGCGTGCCGTTGGTTGCTCTGCTTCCGCATTCTACTTGATGCCCGATGCCAGGGCTACAAAGAGCGGTAAACTGTACTGGGTCTCCGTCATGCGTTCCAGGAGAGGACCTGAGTCTCCTAGACCCTATTCTGCCCGTGTCTAGTGCGTGGGCTGTCCCCTCGACGATGTCTCCATCCCATGCCAACTTGTCACTGGCGCCGGGAAGGCCCCAGTCCTGCGGAATCTCAGCAAATCTCTCTCGTCGCAACTTGACAAGATTCGGCCGGATGATTTCGGGTCACGGCGGAAACGGCGATGAGACAGGAAGACGTCTATGGAAGGCGGGCAAGGTGTGATGTCTGCTGCCTCACTCGTTGTCGTGTGCCACACGCGAGAAAACCCCATGGCCGCGATCGACGGGGCTCCTCAGCAACATGCACGGAGCAGTCCAGGCGCGGCCATCTGGGTAACACGGCCATGTCGCCAGATGCCGTTGGACCCATCGAGCTGATGGGCGCTCCCAGTTCCGTTCAAGGTAACTTGACCTGCGGCTGTCAGCCGGCAGAGCTGGCAGAGGCACGGCCATGTCACGTTGAGGTGAGACCAAAGACACAGTCGGGTTCCCGTGTCGAGAGTCACGACCAAGAAGGAGGAGGTGAGGTAAGTTTGTCCTGTCCAGTCCAGTCCAGTCTAGGCCGCTTCTTTCTCCCTCTTTCCTCCTTCCGTCCGTCCTGATCGACCTGTCTTGCATTGAAACCGGGCTCGTCAAGTACCTAGAAAGAAAGACGCAAGTGCGCGCATCAAGCCTTGGCTGTTTCCGTTTTCAACCATTCTATCGCGTTTCTGGGTGGCTATCCGCCTCTTGCATCGATTCCGTCCCAACGACTCGCGGCCCTCTCGCAGTCCCTTGCGCCGCACAGTGGCTACCGGCAGCATCGCTTGAAGTAGCAGCTCTCCCGCCTCATATAATAGTCCCCTCCGGTCACCAGGCAGTCACACGAGCCTTTATTCATCCATACAGCTGTTTGTCTCCCGCTGCACCCTCGGAGCATATAACCATCTTGCAAGTACTCGTTGTTGCCACGCCTTGCGAATTTGAAGTGGAAGAAAAGGGAGGGATCCGCAAGACCAGTTCTCAGTGGCTGGAGTTTGTGTTCAACCTTACACTGCCCTTCATCCTCACTGTGGTCCGTTTCTGGCCCGACCACCCTCCGAGTACGAAGACCTCTGTGCGGCGAAACGCACGACCTATCTACACCTCAGCAGCTTGACAGCTGAACATATTACGCCAAGTTAAGGAGACCCTAGTCGACGATCCAAAGTCAGTTCGATAACAGTGCTTGCCGCATTTCGGTTGGTGCCCTTTTCGGTAGGTGTCAAGCTAAACAGGCTTATGGGCGGAGGGCGAGACTAACACGGCCGCTGCTAGTAAGACGCCGTTCCCAGACAACCACGTCTGATACACCCCCCACTCGCGAGCTCCTAGCACTCCCACGGCCGCCTTTTATCTCAGCTTCGGCCCTCGAAAACTGTCACAGAACATGGCCGAACGCTCTCCGCCTTCCTCTCCCCCGCAGGATTCCAACACCACCACCCATACCGACAAGGCCTCCACGCCCGTCACCCCCGAAAACAACAAACGTGTTTCGATAGCCAACGTTGGTGGTCTTTCCTTCGCCGAGCGAAAGATGAACCGCCGTCCCTCTACTGCGCCGACCCCTATTGTTGAGGCCGATGGCCTGACGAGAGAGGTGAACCACTCTCTCCCTGGCGATGGCCTCCGTAACAATAGGAAGTCCAAGACCCCGGCCGAGCTGGCTAAGCGCCGCAGTTCCTATTACGAAGAGGCCTTCCAGGGCGACAGAGAGGCCAATGTTGTCAAGGACCGTGTCTACAGCGAGGCCATTGTCATGGCTGAGCTCCGCACCAATGTCATTGTACGTTGTACTCGGGTTGTCCACATCGTGGACAGTGGTGACTGACCTCTCGCCCAGATAAATGACGAATTCAGCTTCATCACGGACTTCTCGTACCAGCTCTCGGTTAGATATCAGCGACCCACGTCTTCGATCGTGGTGAACCTGCAGCATGGCGCATGCATGCTGTACGGGGGTACTTTTGAGCCGGCCTACACTCTATCGATCCACGCCCTGCCCCTTGAGGTTGGCGTGACCAAGAATAAGAGAAACACAGCCTTGCTCCAGAAGCACTTGCACGAAGCCATCGGGGTTTCGCCCGCCCGCGGATTCGTTAAATTTGTCGAAATTCCTGCAGAGAATCACGCTTGCAATGGCAAGACCACAGCATCTCAGATCGGAGAGTTGACCGGCGAGGAGGAAGAGGGCACCATCGCTGAGCGCCGTGCCCGCAACCGAAAGAGCATCAGTGCCAAGGTAAGCAAGAAAATTCCACTCACATCCTTTTGAACCCTTGCTGACGGTTGATAGTCAATCTCCGCTCTCCGTCACGGCTCCATTGTTGGACCTCGGAAGGGCTCTGTCTTCGACTTCAGGAGGGAGTCGGTGGCAGCTCCACGGAAGGACTCCATCATGCCTGCTCCTAATGAGCTGACGCCCCCTCACAGCGCGACAGATGCGCCCCCAATTCCTCCCATCCCTGAGCAGCATGCCCAAAACACGCCTGCTCCGGATGAGAAGGATACTCCCGTGAAGGAGGTGGAGAAGGCATCGACCAACCAGAGCCAGGCTCCGTTGAAGAAGAGCAAGGTGGCAAGACGCAAGAGTAGTTTTGTCACTTCACTCTTTTCTCGCTCTCCCAAGAGCACGCCTCCTCCCATGCCCACCGTTGCCTCTTAGGCACCGCGATGACACAAACAGCTACACCTGTCCTTTCTTTTGTACTGCGCTTGCCCTGCGGATTAGAATAGTGGCTTAGATTGGAATCTCAGAGGGCTGCAAGCAACACAGCGCTGCGTCGTAAAAAGCTGGGAAAGGAGTTCTGCATAGGGTACAGCTTGCCTGGGCGGGCAGCCTATGGTCATAGTTTACAGGCGCTAATTTTGTAATGGTATCTGTACTGTCTAATAATAGAAGTACGAACAGGAGGAAGACAGATAGTAGTCTTTCTCAATAAACCTCACTCGTGTGTACGAGCATTCGTTAACTGCATCTTCTTCAGGAATTGGCTGAGCAGAGGAGTTGTGAACACAAGGAAGTGGTCCAATGACTATGATAAAACGTTAAACAAATTTGGGCGAAGTCAATCGACCTGTAATAAAAACGACTATCCTTCACAACATCTTTATAACTAAAAGGGGGACAATTCGTGGGTTGGTGGCTGGTCAAAAGGGGCAGCGGGCACTCGAAGTACCTCGAGGCGAGGAGGTACCTGAGGTAAGGGTCGTCTCGCTTAAATTAAATGGGGCCATGGGGCTCTCGAAGCCAGGCAAGGCCCAGCTGCGACCGTTATCTTATCGCAGCTGCATCGTCACCCCCCCGTGCTCAACTGCCAATTGCTTCACCCCATCGCCTGCCTTGCCGCTCCACAGCTGCCATTACTAGTGACCCTCGACTGTAAACACAGTGCTAGGCTGGAACACACCAGGCCAGCCAACGACTCGAACGAGACAACTGCGAGCCTCCCTTACCGCAACGGCTTCTTCGAATATTCAGTGAAACTTTTGCCAGCGGTCATCAAATTTTAGCGCGGCACGGCGGCTTTTTCTCGTGTTCTGCGGACGATCCAGACGATTACGGGGCCCTGCTCTCTGTGGGTTGTTCGGCGCTGCCCGTTGCGAACTGAGAGGTGGTCAGCGACGGACGTCGGGGGAGGCTCTTGCTCGGCGGCGTGGTGAAGGACTCGCACGCAGTCAGCCGCAGAGTGAGGCTCTCGGGTATCGAAGATGGAGGTGAGATCTCGGCCGTTTCCTGATGTTTACCTATTCCATCGCACCCCACCATGTCTGCTGCACCCTTCGTCCCCCCTCTTCCCTTTGTCGTGAGTGGTGATCGGAAAGACGAACCGCCCAAGTAGGACGGTATCGAGTCTCGATTTCTGGATTTCTGTCTGGTTTGGATGCCCGCCTCAAGGCTCAAACACCCATCAACTTCACACACCCTCTCGGTGGGACCTGTCTCGCGACTTGCCGGTTTGTCGGCTTATCCCACACGGATGCCCTGTGGCTATCATCACCGGCTTTCGCTGGATGAAGGCTAGTCCAAGGCCTGTCCAACAGGAGTCGAGTCACGGCCTCGTCAGATGAAGCGGGAAGGCTGAGCCACCGTGTCATGGATGATGCGGCGTTGTGCGACGGTAAGATCAGCGCGCAGCACCTCCGAGTCCTCTTGCTACCGGCTGCCGCTGCCAGGGTTCAGAATACTTGAGCGGTGTTTGAGCAGGCGAAGCATCGGGAGTCTCGCTGGCTTGCTCCTTTACGAGAGACGGGCAACGCCTCGTGGCGGATATCATCTGCGCGTGTCCGTCGCGGGCGGTCGTATTCGAGAGTGTACCGATGGCCAAGGCAGCCTCTCTGACGACAGTGCCATCCGTGAACGAGGGCCACCGAAGAAGAAGGGGGTTTGTTTTCGTTGGGATTGCAGGTTGTAGTTTTCCTATCTGATCCCGTCACGGACCGTTGTCGGGCTAGAGGACGGTTCATCCGTCCCAGAACCCGTGCAAACATCAGGGCCCCCCACGGTCTTTGGCATCAACCTTGCCGAGACACCGACAAACAGCGACCCACGGTCTGGCTCGAGAAATCCGGTGGTATTTGACATCTCTGTTCCCAAACCCAGGGTTTGGAGGTTGAAAATCTAGGACGTCTTTTACTTGTCACAGATTTCAACATGACCACATCGCCCGATTCCATGGCCAGGTTGCTGTCCCAAGCGGTTGATGGCACGACCTCTCATAATCAACATGGTTTTCTTGGAACAAGTGGCCGTCTTAGTCCAGCGAGGCTGACGCTCCAGCGTGTCTATGATCAGAGTCGCCAGGAAGTGCCGACGAAAGATGCGAACAAGCCGCTACAGGCCCCCCCTGGGCCTCCAGGCAAGGGAAAGCCCAGGCTGCTTTTGATGGGACAGAGAAGGTGAGCATCCACACCAAATCTCGGGCATGTGAACAGTTCATTGACAGACGACAGGAGCGGCAAGTCTTCAATATCGAGCGTTGTGTTCCACAAGCTTCCGCCAAATGAGACGCTCTTCCTTGAGTCGACGGCTCGAATCCAAAAGGACTCCATGGCGTACGTCACCCCTCTTCGTCTGAACACGCCTGTACTGACTGCCTCCAGCTCTTTCATGGACTATCAAGTCTGGGACTTCCCTGGCCAGATCGACTTCTTTGAAAACCCAAACTTTGACATGGACGCCATCTTTGGCGAGATCGGCGCCCTCATCTGGGTCATTGACGCGCAGGACGACTACCTCGAGGCCGTGGCCCGCCTCAACGCCACCGTCCTCAACCTGCAACGCTTCTATCCCAACATCAACATCGAGGTCTTTATCCACAAGGTTGACGGACTGTCGGACGACTACAAGCTCGACATCCAACGCGACATCACCATCCGCATCCAGGACGAGCTCTCCGACCACGGCTTCGAAAACGCCCCCGTCACCTTCCACCTCACCTCCATCTACAACCACTCCATCTTCGAGGCCTTCTCCAAGGTCATCCAGAAGCTCATTCCCCAGCTGGGCACCCTCGAGGCCATGCTCACCAACCTCTGCCGCACGTGCCGCTTCGAAAAGGCGTACCTATTCGACGTGCTCTCCAAGATTTACATCGCGACGGACTCGGCCACGGCGGACATGGCCAGCTACGAGATCTGCTCCGACTACATTGACGTCATCATCGACATCACCGAGGTGTACGGTTCGTGGCCGCGCTCCGACGGCCAGCGCAAGCGTCTCGAGGCTGAGCCATGGAACGCAAAGGTCGAGGACCAGGTCGCCTGCAACTGGGCCGAGAGCTGCATGGTCCTGCACGACTCGCAGCGGCCCATCATGCTGCGCGAGGTCGACCGGTACCTCGCCCTCGTGGCCATCATGAAGGAGGACTCGTACGATCGCATGCCACTGGTCAACATGAACGTCGAGGCCGTCGTGCAGGGCGTCACCGAGTTTTTTGAGATTACCAAGTCAAGGAAGTGAGTGGGCAGGCGGGAGAGGGGGATTCGAGGGAGTGGGAGAGACGGGGCGGAAAAATCATCCAGGGTATCGCGTGTCATGTTGTACAATACGTCCATGTTCCAGTACTAATATCAATGTGCTTTTCGTTTCAACGTCACTTGGTTTAATAATCTATGCATCATGGTGTATCTAAGGTAGGTTCGAGAGCTCATCCAGCGTGGATGGGTCCATGCCCTGAGGCGCGTGCACGGCCATCCGCTTCTTGCTGCGCGGCGTGAACCGCTTCGGCTTCATCTTGAACATGTTCCCCGGGGAAGCGGGCAGGGGCGTATTCTAACCGCCCTGTGCCGCCTTCGCCGGTTGGACGTTGAGGTGCTTGACATCGAGACCAAATACCTTGTACGTCGACCGGTTAGAGCCGAGCAGGCAGACTCGGGCGGGTATCTGGCCCCTGGCGTCGGTGGCATCCTGAACGTCCATCTGTACTGGAGTGAAGGCTGGGTCCTCAGGTAGGGAGGCCGTGGCGTACTCTCCCTCGAGAGAAGATAGCGATACAGCGCTGGGAAGGTTACCCTCCTGGTAAGGAATGTAGGTGAGAGCCTGGGACTGAACGGGGATCGTGAGGATGCTCGCTGGCTTATCTGCAGGCGTGAATTAGACTTGTGGTACTTGGATCAGGACTGTGGGGCTGCAAGTACCTTTGAAGCTCACGAGTAGTATAAGAAAACTGCTGTTGAGGAACTTTAGCTCGACAATTTTGCCTCCTTCTACGGATAGGGCGGAAACGGCTGTCGTGACATTGCTGCTGATACCGTTGATGAGACGCATGGATGTGCGGAAGATGTAGAAAGCTAATCCGTTAGATCTGAGTGGAGGCATGCTACGATATGAAGCACTTACTGTCTTGGTCGCGGCCTTCTCCAGTCGCTGCCGTGAAAGTCAAACCGTCGATGCCATCCTGTGAAGTGTCTTAGCAAAATAGGGCATCTTTGAGAAGTATTGTGAACCAACCTCTGTTCTCGCCGCGCACATCGCAGAGTCCAATTTGGCAATTTTGCTGCCAATGACGATCTTCGTGGGCTGTCCAAAGCGGACACTCCTCTTCTGCGCCTCGGCAATATCCTTGAATACTCCGTTTGCCCGGGCAGTGAGACAGTCCACGAGGAAGCTCAAGTTCGGGAAAGCCTTCAAGTAAGTTTGTCCCTCCTCTTGACGGTTGAGCTGTGTGGTGAGCTCATCGAGCATCGACGCTCCACTCTCAGCACGCTCCCAGTCGGTCGAGTAGTCTTCCTTCGAGACTTCATCGAGAAACACGGCCATAGGACTCTGCATCAGATACCTCTGAACATAGGCAAGAACCTTGCTATTCTCCATGGTCGCCTCTTTCTCTGTCAACTCATCAGTGGCCGAGCTTGATGCGGCCAGGCGGTCGATCTGGAAGCGCATCCAGGAGGAGAAGGCGTTGAAGAGATCAAGCTCGTCCATGACGTTGAGGAGGATCTTGTGGCCTACCATTGTAAGACAGGAGACGATGTCCATGGCGCGAGTAATCTGAGCGACGGAGAAGCCAATGTCGTCACGAGAGTCGTAGAACTGGGCCAGCCCTCGAAGACGGCTGAGAATAATCGCGCTTCTTTCCAGTGCGGGCAGGAGGTTCTCGTGAACCAGACAGCGCAGGTTCTCGAGACCAGAGGTCACAGCCTTGTCCCACCGCTTGTGGCCCTATAACTGTGTCAGCAGTGATCGTTGAGGGTCTGCATCTTCTACTTACCCGCTCAGCTAGGTTGTCGACCAGCCATTCGCGGACGGGCTCGTAGGCGTGGCCGGTAGCGACCGTATGGAAAAGGGCCTGGACAATATCTGTCGGACCTCGTGCCATCTGCTCCAGGTCTCCTTCGACACTGCGCAGGAACTTTGTGGGAAGCTCCCTCGTATTTTTGTATTCTATCTGCATGTGTAGCTGTGCCTGCTTCACATATCTCAATAGCTTCTGTAGCATTGTGAGCTTTGATGCCAGCAGAGAGATGTTTATGGGAGAGGAGGGTATGAAAGGAAGATCCATCGGAATCAGATACAACGCTGGGTCATCGCCGGTCGAAGACTTCAGCAGGAGTGAGTGTGTCGAGACCTCGGGATGCGAGGCGTGATGCATGAGCTGCAGTACGCCTGGCCTGTACATGGAACTCGGGAGGGTATAGCGAAAGTCGCCAATGACGAATGAGTCGTAGATGCTGAGATGGAGACGGCCGTCGCTTGTGCCTACGACCATGACGAAAACCTGATCGCTATCCTCCGTGTTGAATGGCTGGAACAGAAACTCGATGCCCGTCCGTAAGGTGAAAACCAGACCATCTTCTCTACACTGGCATCAGTAAAAGTCTGGCGACAATAGCAGGCTCACGAACCCCGATCCAGCACTAGAAGTAGGCAGGGGACTGATCTTGGGCAAGGCTGAATCCACCTCCAAGAACGTAAGCTCCCGTGGCAGGTCCAGAGGGGCTGGCTTTCCAGGGAGGTCCAGCTCCTCTGACATGAGCTTCTTCCATGGCTGAGAATCATCTTTCTGTCGCCGAGACTGCGGTTTTCCTACGGTATTCCGCGACCAGCCAATGTGAGTAATATTCGGGGCTGTGTTGGCATCTCCGCAGACGCGAATGTGATGAGCCGCCTTGTTGCTTTCAAGCCCCATGAGTCTCACATAGCCGTCGCTCCAGCCCACGGCGAGAAATTGACCTGCATCTCATGTCAGTCAAGGACGGGCGTTTCGCAGGGAATCAAGCTCACCGTCTGGTTTCCATCTCACAGCCTGCGGCTCCGGAGCCGACTCGCCGGGTTTTGTGAATTGGTGGATCTTGGAAACGACTTGGTCTCTGGGTCGACAGATCAAGAGATTTTTGCCTGAAGCATCCCAGCTGACCGATAAGTCCACCGCTGGGTTGCTGGGCGGAAAGCCGTCGGCAACGCGGTGGTCGAACTTCGTCTCGCTGAAGGACCAAAATTGCGGGTTTTCAGCCATTGCGAAAACACGATGCTTTTCGGGATAATGAGAGGGTGACCCCAACGGCCGGGACCATTGCCGGTCCCTTCAGGGAAGCTGATTGATGGCTGAAAGACAGCAAGAACGCGAAGTTTGGCTTTATCTGAGACTTGTGTTGCATGAAGTCTGGACAAGCAGCTACTGAAGGCTGTTGTGGTTGGTGTCGCCTGCCGTTCTTGTGAGGTTTACGTCTGTGACTTCACTTGCACATTCCCGCTGGGTTCTTAATTTGTGGAACGGCGAGTACACCCAGGTAAGGTAGGTAGCGTGTTGTTGCTTAGGTTGAGTAGTTCTGGAAACGGGGCATGGAACTGGGTAGGTACACTGCAGCACTAATGGGGGGGCAGCAGCAGCATGCAGGCACCCACTATTACAGGCATGTGTGGGTTTGGGCTTGAGTGCAAGACAGTGCACATTCACCTCTCCGACGCGACCTCGAAAGCAGTGAGCAGCAACAGAGTCGGCGACATGGTAGAAAACAGCTTCTTTTCTCAGGCCACTTTCGAGACCTGTCTTCTAAGGTACGTTCATTTCATGCAGCCATACAATATGGCTAGTATTTCCCAACGTTGCAAGTCAAACCGCTGCTCGGAAACTCCTGGGTTGGCGCTCACTTTTAGAACCCCTGACCGCTCCAAATTTGTCTAGAAGCTGGCCTTCGTCTACTCAATCAAGAAGTTGTCTGCGTGGGACTTAATGTCCTTGGAGAAGGTTACTTCCTCGTCCTCCTCGAGCAACGACACACCAATGACCTTGTCTCTGTGTTAGCTGCTGCTACATTTCTACTCTTTTGGGTCCGTCACTTACGTCGACATCCACGAAGGGAGTGCTCTTGGAGAATCTGACCGTCATAGGGAAGAAGTCGTTCTCGTCGTTCGTCTCAGCCTCGAATTCAAACGATCCGCTCGGGTTGTCTTCTGAGACCGTGCCAATGTTCCACTCGAGAGAGTCGCCAGACACCTCGTACGACGCGTCGAAGCTCGAAACCACCGGCTCGCTGGCTTGGTAGGGGATAATCACGCTGACGTCTTTCAATGTATCGCCGCCCGTCAGCTCGTACTCGACCGTCATGTTGTACTTGTCTGCATCCTTGTTGATCCAGACAGTGAAGGTAATTGGGCAGGCGCTCGTGTCGTCCGCCTTTGCCGTCGCTCTCCAGCGCAGCACACCGACTGACTGGTTGGTGGGGAAGCCGCGAGCAGTGTTGCTCATCTGGATGACCTTGGAGCTGTTGAACAGGTTCTTGTCGACGTTGGGGTGGGTGCGGAATTGGGCGCCGTGAGACGGGTTTGCTGTCAAGTTCAACTTGACCTTCGTCAAGCTGGGGTCGGAGATACGGAGGTTAAGGTCACCGCTTATCGAGAGGGAGTTGAGGGCACCCTCTCTCGACAGCTTGGCGCTAATGGCCTCGTTGACCACGACGTGGATAGCGTCACGATCCAGAGTTGAAGAGACACGAGGTTCCGCCGCGGGCTCGGGGGCGTGGGCCGGGGTTGGCGTAATGAGCGGCGTGTCGTCCACTTCTGCTCCCATCTCGCCCCGGACACGCTCGAACATGTCGGTCGTCTTCGACTTCTTGCCCAACTGCATACCCTTGCCCTTGGGGGCGCTCAGCCTAACCACATTAGCCATGCTTACGCTCATGTGTTCCCCGCCTAGAAACTCACTTGTTGAACGTCTTGTTCTTCTCGGCCTCGTATGAGTCGTATGTATCCGTCGTCGTCGGGCGGCTAGGGGGAGTGTAGGTCGGGTATACGGGTGTTCTGGGCATTCCGCCGCCGACGCGGCCGGCGCGGGCCGATTCCTTGCGCTGCATCTCCAGCTGCTTGGCCTTGCGCTTGCGCTCCTCTGTGGCCTCCAACTCCTTGTTCTGTAGACCGAGTCAGCAAATCGGGTTCGCTTATGCCAGCGGTTGGCGTGACAGACTCTCGCGATGATCTCCTGGATCCGCTCCTCGTGACTCTCCATCTCAAGGAAGGTCTTGATCTGGCTAATGGTCAGGTTCTCGCGGTAGCCGAGGGTGACCAGCTCATCGAAGGCGCTGAGCAGCTCGTAGGCATTCTTCAGGATCTCGCGCTCCTCGAGGCTCTTGCATGTGCTGGTGACGACTTGAGCGAACAGGTGCAGGGAGTCGATGTCTTGGAGGATGTTGGATTGGCGATTGGTGATCAGAACCATGTAGAGCTCGTCCAGCGGTTGGTAGACGAAGCGCACATTATCCTGCTCGACAGTCGTGTGCTGGGTGCCGCTGTCGGCCAGCTTCGGGAAGGACGCGAGGAGGGCCTCGATACGGGATCGTGGCATCTCCCTGAACTGACGGGAGAGGACAGCTTTCCCGCCTCGGGTGCAGATCGACGCCGCGAGGACAACCTGGAAAAGTCAGCATCGTGGCATGTGGGAAAATACCAGGCGGCGGGATGGGTCACCATTTTGGATGGAGCGTTGTGAACAGTTGTAGAGCGAATTGGTGATGTGGGCAGGCTGTCGCAACTCAACTCGAGGTCCCAGTCTACCTTAGAGGAGGGACCACATAGGGAGCTTGAATATTGAGGTCCGAATGTGTGAATCTGGCCAGTGCACGGACCAAGCCAACCTTGCGTACGGCGGCTCGATCTAAGCCGAAAGAGGAAAGGTCACAGCTACCTCCAGTAGGCGCGTCAAGCTGCACTTGAGGAACGTAGAGGGGTGGCACCAGTGCCATTTTTTAATTTCCACGCGCCAACTCCACTCCATCCGCCCTGCTTGGCCTCATCTTTGCCATCTTCAACTCTTTGTCTCGTCGCTATCCCTCTTTTCCATGGTATGACTCCCGCGTTTGGCCTCAGCAGACCCGTCGAATTTCTACTTAAGCCAGAGGACTTTTCATGCTGCCCAGCGACAAATCCCCGATACCTCTTTCCTGATTTACTCTCCTGGATTTCCCCATTCAGAGCGGATATCCGAGCCCACGCCCCGCCATCGCCGACAAACAAACAGGCAGACACCATCCCAGACACCATCGTTTTGTCTCTACCCACGGAAGGCATCTCCCGCTACTTAGTCAATACCGCAAGAGATGGCGGCCGAAGCAGCTCCGCCACTGAGCTTCGACGCTCAACAACATCAAGAAGAGTACATTGATTACTCCGAAGATGACGTAGCGGGCCCTACCGTCGCAGCGAAAGGCTCCAACCACAGTTCATTCTCAGCCAACGCGCACTTCGTGGCCGATGTAACCGAAAACGCAGAGACGTCCTTGGAAACAGATGACCATACCGTCAATGTGCAAGTTGCCGCCGAGACATCGCTTGGGGCCAGTGATACCCAGCCGGAGGGCAGCGGCCAAGAGCCTGTTGGTGCGGGCAGTTCTGAGGACGCCACCTTGATCAACCAGATTCCCCAAGAAACCGAAGATGTGTCCTTCAACGAAAACGAGATAAGCTGGGAGGATGGCCTCAACGACGGCCAAGCCGCCGATCACAACGACAACGGCACTGAGTTTGACAAGGGTGACTGGCAACTTGTCGACGAAGGAACGCATTTGGCCGATAATGAGCAAGATACTGTCGATAGTGCACCCGAAGACGAAGAACCGACTGGCCACGAGAGCGACAAAATGCTTGATGGTACTACCGACAACACTGAGGTTCCTGATGCTAGTGCTCAGGAGACCAGCGAAGCCCTAGGAGATTCCTCGTATGAGGAGCAGCAAGTTCTCGACATTCAAGGAGCCGAGACAGATGGTGATTCGCACGAGATAGACTACTTCGAAGACGGCAATCCTACTGTCGACACCGCCGAGGCCGTAGAGGCGCAAGCAGCGGGTTACGCCCTTGACCATGAGAACCTCAGCAACGCTCAGCCAGACGAGAATGCCGAGGACCGTGCTATGGGCGAAGACCCTGACTTTGCATCCCAGCACGACGCCGAGAAACAAGTGGTCGCGAATGATGATGATAATGATGATGATGCCGATAATCAAGACCATAGTGGACAGGCAAATGACGCCCAGGCGCACGCGGAGGCTGATGACGACGAGTCGACTCACGAGCAAATGGAGTACGAAGATGAAGTGCTCGCTGATGCACAGTCAGTCGCGTCTGTGGACACTCCATCGAATGAAGACACAGAAATACCGGTTGTTACCGTTTCGTACAAGGGCGTTGAGTATCCGTTTTTCTACAATTCACCAGACAGCGAAGGCAAGGAGTGCTTCTTCGACGACCTGTCTCTATTGCACTGCAAGATGGAAGGCGTGTTGGCGGGGTTCCGCCGGGAGCTCGCCAATGAACTGGGTCCATTCGATGAGCTCGTGTTCCAAATCGACGAGCTGGGACTCGAGTTTGCCGAAGTAAGTACCCCTCCGAGGGATACGAAAACTATACTAACATCTTCCAAGTCCAGCCAACCTGAGACGTTCTCGGACATCACTCTTGGTCAAATAATTTCCGTGTTTGATTCATTGGTGAAGAACCAGGATCCTGATGCATCAAAACCGCTGTATGCGATGCTAGTGACACGACCAAACTGCAAGAAGCGGTGGCTGTCTCTGGTCGACGATGCTTACAACGGCAAAGGCCTTGACGAAGTCAGCTATTATTTCGCATCTCAGGCACAAAGCGAGGCGGCTGAGCCAGAGATCTTGGACGACGAACCTGGCATGGTGGGAGAGGAAGACAACGCCGATGCCGGCACATGGCCAAAATCTCCAGGCGAGAGCGAGCACGGCGATCATGATGATGTTGAAAGCCAAGGCGATCAGTATGAACCCAACGAGGATGACGTGGGCACAGCGGTTGGAGAAGACGACGGTCTGGCCCAGGACACTGCCGACGAGGACACCCTGCCAGCAGAGCTTACCGCCGTGGAAGACCTGGATGCTGAGGCAACCATGGTAGACACAGATATTCCGTTGATGGACGACTCGACGGCGGCTGCCGACGTCGCCATCATTCAAGGCAGCAGTATGATGGACATGATGGAGGACCAGGAACCCCAAACATCCGAAGCCAATGGTAAAGGCGACTCTTCCTTTATTCCCCCCTGCTTTTATCCCCAGTTCTGCCTTTGCACCGCCTGCGCTTCGACCTTTGCAGCAGACCAGACGGCGGAAGAGGAAAATTTCGCATTCGAATCTTTCGTGCGAATGACAACGCAGGCTGCTCGACAACGTCAGCAAAGCCAGCTTGGCTTTCCTTGCTTGGGGGTTTCCCTGCGAGGCACATCCCGCTCACGTTTTCGCCATTTGCATTCTCATTCGGATGTTAGCATGACCTTCTCTTCAACAGCAAATGCTGACGATTCAATTCAAGCTCCAGAAACCGACGCCACTAATCCACTCGTCGACTGGGACACGGAAGAAGTAGACTTGCTTAATGCGATTGAGGTCAACGAGCACTTTGCAAACGACGCAGACAGTACAGCAATCGTAGACCAGATCACCGAAGGCCCCGACGAGAGCTCGGCGAACAAGGTAACACCTAACACCAGTGCGACATCTACCTTGAATGGCGACGAGGTCATCGAGGTCACATACGACAACAACGAGCTCGATCTGAACGCCGATATAGCCGAGCAGGCACAAGCTGGCGCCAACGCTGAGGGCCAGAATGACGAGCTGGCGGAAATTGATTGGAGAGAATTCCCTGGACAAGGCGATGACGATGTTGCGGAGTCCCCTTCGGTCTTTGGCAAACGCCCTCGATCGGATGTGGACGACATGTTGGATGATGAAGCTGAGAAAGGTGTGTTATTCGTCGCGAAAAGACTTCGGACGCATCAAGACTAACAAGTACACAGACGTCAAGCGTCGTCGATCTTGAACTTCGTCATCCTACAACTAACCTCTCATGACGTGTCTTTGGATACCACACGGATTTAGGTCTGTCGGGCTTCAGTACCCAACAACTGAACGAATCACCGAGCATTCAACGCAACAATCCGGCACCATGATTGATGGACCGACCACTCAAACCAAGGACGAATTACCAACACAACGCAAGGTGATTATAGGCAGCTTCACTGCAGCCTACGCCTTAGGTAGGACTCCGACATTGATTTTCATACTGACTTACAGCTTTGCTTGGCGACTACAAACTCCAGGCGACGTCCTGGTTTATTCATTGGACGACGAAGGTTTTCGCACAGTATTCTTTGAATCTTCTCGATACCCCGTCTACTATTTGGCGATGTTGGTGGATTTCTGGCGTATAATCGGGCTGAAAAAAATGGCGGAATAATGGGAACGGGTTTGATCTTTGTTGTACAGCAGCCGGTCGACGAGGGTAGGGTCTATGACGCTGGTGTCTGTCGACCTGCTCCGCAAGGTGATGTGCGAGCGCCTGCCGAGAAGAGACTCGATCGCATCTGAAGGCGTGCCTTTGGAACGCCTCACGAGAAGACCATTCTGCTTTGGCGTTGGGGGTGTTCGCTCGGATGATTTAGGCAGGTCGAGATGCCAAATCCTAGGTTGAAGTACTTACTACTCTTACCAACGACTTGCTTTGAACAAGCTTAGATTATGAAAAACACAGCATTCATTGCTCAGAGGCAGAGCCGTGGCATAGTACAAACCGTCATGAAGGGCGAGTCATTGTCTTGGAGCCAGTTTGCCCGTACGTGCCTGGGTGCGTGACCCTCGGCCCGACCTCATAATTCGTCACGTGAAAATAAGGTATTGTCGCTACAAATGGGACGACGAGGCTGTATGCAGCGCGAACGGGCGACTGAACCCGTTCAACATCAGTCGTCAAACAGTAGCTGTTTGACCTTGTCTGTGAGATGAGTCCGCGGAGACGGGCTTGAGCATTAGATGTCCACAGGTAAAGCATTCCGCTCATGAGGGCGCGCCCGTCTTGGCGAGTTGGTCCAGACGAGACGGCTGACTATGGGATAGCGATCTCCTTTTAAGCTGTTGCATCTTGACTTTTCTTCATCTTATGTCGAGCCTATCTCGACGCGGGTAGAGTTCAAGGTTACAATGGATCAGGAACGGACAGGGACATCAACACACGGGAGGGGGGAAAGGTGCGAGGAACACTGCGAGGAAGAGGGTTAATAGAAGCTCGGGCTTCTTTTCTTCTCCGCTGTCTGCAAGTAATCCGACGCTTGAATGCGGGAGTCGAATTTGGGAACGATGGGCAGGAGGAACGACCGAGACTCTTTAGTTGGTGTGCTGGATATGCTTTTGTGTCCTGCCTGGAGAAGTCTCGACCGTGCCAGGCGTGGGAATCCCTGTGGTGGTGTCCCCGTCCATTGGGAGGGGAGAGGTTAATGGCAGTTTGTTTCGACAACCGTTCTCCCTCATGCGGTTCCCGGGCGGCCGCGTTGCCGCATTGATTCGTGGAAAGGGAGGGGGGGAGTGATGGGCGGCCGGGAAGAGGAAGCGCAAACGAGCTGTCAACGGGGGGAGGGCTTGGCCCTCTGCGATCTCTTCTTTGTTTCCTGGAAACGAAGGCTTCGTGCGGAATGGGGAATCTGGGGGGGCCGAGTAGTGACCGTGTAAGGGAAGGGAGGCAGGCGGTGGGCCATGTAAGACGGACGATGGCGGTTGAGTGCGCGCCTCTACGTTCCTTGCTCCCTTCAGACACATGCAGATACGATGTCGAGAAGACGACGACGGCTGACGAGAATTACCTAAGACAAACGACGAAAGACCAAAGTCGGAGTCGGGGCGTCGGGGACTAGTAGGTGGGAGGCGGACTTTTGCTTTCGCCGCGGTCCAAGACGATGACGACGAAGGGTATTGAAGGGTGTGGCTGTGGTTTAATTAAAGAGGAGCTCTCCGTTTGGTTGTGTCAAGAGCGAAGGGGACTGGCGGCGGGCTTCACAGTGTCATTCGTAATGAACCTGTTTCAACGACCCCACTTGGTTGGGCGAGTTGAAAAATAGAAATGCCGATTGTGCTTGTCCTTGGATCGATCTCGTATGGAGATTTTTGGGGCTGGGGGCTTGCTGGCTAGCTGTCCGAAAAGAGCACGCATCCCGCCTTTTTCCCTCCCCCCATCCCCCCGTCGCTCTTCCATGACAGTGGGTTCCTGGCGCTAAATGAACTGGCACACGCAGCTGGAACAGCACACCTCATCACCTCAGTCTCCAGATGAGGATGAGGTCCAGTCAGGGGGCGTCGTAGGTTCAGTGTGGATGTAACCAAAAAAGTCCAGCCCCAACTTCCAAGGCCCCCTCCCTCCCCCTCCCTTTGTCGACGCTTGCACTGGAGAGCGCTGCCAACGAGCCCCCTGCGCAGCTGGAGATGCTCAGCGGAACCTCCCACAGCCAGTGTCAGTGCCCGTCCTCCTTACCACCCCCTTGTCGGGCGGCCGAGAGCAAGTCAGGGACCGATTGCCCAGTCCTGAACACCCCTGGCCGCCAGTGACTTCACAGTCGACGGACACTGGGCGCTTGGGTTCCTTGGTTTCTGGGGGTTTGTTCGCAGGGGGATGGACAAACCTCAGTGGGAATTGTACAGACGGGAGCAGACAAGAAATTTGCGCCTCAAGCGATTTTGCCGTGCAGACAGACGGGGGAAACAAGCACAGGACGACAAGAAGAAAAGAAGGCTGAGATTTCGGGCCACATGCTTGGGGTCCCTGCAGAATCTGTCTGTGTCAGGGAAATGGCCTTTCCGTCCAAAATCGCATGCGAGGGGCGTTCCATCCTTCCTGCCTCAAGTATCGCGGCACAGCACAGATTGCCCACCTTGAGGAAAGGTGCCTAGGTACCTAGGTAGGTAGGTACCTAAAGTTCCGGAAATGCAAGGCCAGAGGTGAGGTACCGTAGCCCATGTGGTGAGGCACCTTCCGTCTTGGTGTCGAATGTACGAACCACCAGGTACTTACTGCGTGGTGTGTACACTGTAGGCACCTCGGGCCAACGTGACAGAACAGCAGCGAGGTTGCCATCTGCGCTGCCCGCTCCTGCCTGTGCGGACGGGAAGCGGAACTGCCTGCCCTGCATCCTGCAGCACGCTAAAACACACCACCTCGCTCTTGCCTCACCTCATCGCTCCGGTGCGTGCCAAAGTGGACAGTCTGTCCTGCCGTGGTTCGTGGTCCGCCGCCGTCGCCGCTCCCCGTCCCTGAGTGTCCACCCACCGTCGAATCGACGTCTTGGGCGGGCTGGGCAGTTGCCAGTCCCTCTCGGCCTCAGCCCCTCGTCCTCGTGTCACGCCCGCGGGCTGCACGGGTTGACAACGGTACCCACCCGCACTCAACAACTCTGGCGCGCAGCCTACCTACCTACCTAGGTACAAGGCACGGTACCTCCCGTCAGGTTTACCTAAGGTAGTTCTTGCTGGAGAGAATAAGGGCACCAGCCTGCGGCCTATCGCTGCAACCTCTTGGGTGATCCGGCACCCTGAGGTTTCTAAAAGTACCTTACCTGAGGGAAGGCACCTACCAAGTAAGGCACATTGCCCTCCACCTGCCACCTGCTGCGCTGCACTCGCGCACTCTCTTCCGAGCGTGACCAGCAACAGGGCACCTCTCCAGCTCCATTTCCACCCTTCCCAGGGGCCTCTGAAACTCAAACCTGTCCCTATCTGGCCGGTTGGCATTCCTGTCTGCGCATCTATCTACCTACCCACCCACCTATCCTCCGCGTCGACTACCTCGTCTGCTTCGCTGCTTCGCAGTACCTTTCCGCTACCTTGTACCTGATCGCCCCCAGCGTGTCACGCTACGCAGTACATAGTACATCCACCACTACGTACCGCCCTCGCAGTTTTATCTGCCAAATACCACGAAATAGTCTCCCTCCCCTTTCGGTCTCCCAGTTGCGCCAACCCACACTTTCCGACCCGACACGAGGAGCCTACGACGACTCCCTCGACTCGACTCGACTCGATTTCGACTCGACGCCGACGCCTACGACCTCATCTCGACGACGACTAGACTCACCCGTCAACCGCCAGAGTCTCGACCGTCCTCCCATCTTTCCATGTGTCGCTGTTGACGAGGCCCGACTTGTTTCACCAAATCCTCTCTCCCACTCGCCCGGCGCGAGCTTCGCCAGCTGCCCTTAACGGGGACACGACACTCTCATTTAGCGACCCCCTCGCCACGGCGCACTCGCCTAATACAACCCGACGCTCTTTTCGCTCCCCGTCGCCGTCGACGCGCTCATTTTTGGCAACATGATGTTGGACGAGAAGTACGTTTGCGACCTGGCCGGCGGCTTGCCCATCACCGCTGATGCACTGCCGCTGCGTCTACCTGTCCTCGGGAGCCGAGTTCGCTGACAGTCCACCCGTGCAGATACATCGGCCTGGCTCTGGCCATGGCATCCAGTTTAGCCATTGGTGCGCACCTTCTCTTTGCCCGTCGCTCGAGTGCACAATGCTGACTTGGTTCGTCTTGCAGGTATCAGTTTCGTCATCACAAAAAAGGTATGCGATCCTTGATCGCCGCAGCTGCTTCGACACAATCGTCGACCCCATCGCGGCATTCGACGCTGACGCCTGACTCTAGGGTCTCATGCAAGCTGAGGAACGCCACGGATTCGAGGGAGACGGCTTCGTATACCTGAAGAGCCCGGTGTGGTGGGCTGGCATCTCGACCTGTGAGCTACATTAGCCCTCAGCTGATGGCGCTTGTTCGCTAACACGTGCTCAGTGGTCGTAGGAGAAGTTTGCAACTTCGCAGCCTACGCATTCGCGCCCGCAATCCTCGTCACTCCTCTCGGAGCTTTGTCCGTCCTCATCGGAGCTGTCCTAGGTTCATATTTCCTGAAGGAGGAGCTTGGCATCTTGGGTCGCCTCGGCAGTGCAATCTGTCTGATTGGCGCCGTTATCATCGTCCTCCACGCCCCCCCAGATGAAGATATTCAGACCATTGACCAGATTTTGCACTACGCCATTCAGCCTGGTAAGTACGGGCGGGTCGCCAGTGCGAAAAAAGGCTAATGATGGTTTGTTAGGCTTCCTGCTGTACGCCTTTGCGGTTACCGTCTTCGCTGTTGTCATGATCTACAAGGTTGCGCCGGTCCACGGAAAGAAGAACGCGCTCATCTACCTGTCCATCTGCTCGACGGTTGGTTCGGTCTCGGTCATGTCTGTCAAGGCTTTCGGAATCGCCCTAAAGCTCACTTTCGCCGGAAACAACCAATTCTCTCACCCGTCGACGTACGTCTTCATGATTCTGACGACCGTTTGCATCTTGACGCAAATGAACTACTTCAACAAGGCGCTCGCCCAGTTCCCCACAAACATGTAAGTCGAACTGTACTCACGTTGAATGTCACGGATTGCGCTAACGAAGGGCCACGTAGCGTCAACCCCCTTTACTACGTGACGTTCACGACTGCGACCCTTTGCGCCTCGTTCATTCTGTTCGGCGGCTTCAACACCACCGACACCGTCAACACGATTTCCCTGCTCTGTGGTTTCTTGGTCACCTTTACTGGTGTTTACCTGCTGAACCTTTCGAGATCGGACCCGAACGGACACCGCCTGATTGCCGGCCAAGGTGGTTCGGATGCCATGGGCACGGACATGATCTCTACCATCCAAACCCGCCTGAGCATGCAGGCTCGCAGGAGCCAAGACCCGCGGTTGAGCATTGGCAGCCATCACGGTGACACGACCGGCTTGATGAGAGCGTACGACGAGGAGGCCGGTGCCGAGTTTGGTTTGACCGACTTGGCCGAGGAAAGCGACGACGAGAACGACCGCCGCCGGGCGAATGGAAATGCCAATGGCCACTCCAAGTCTTACAACGAGACTATTGAACTCCAAAATCACCGTTCAGGCGATAGGTAAGGGAACACGACGATTTGGTCTGTTTCCTTGCTATCGGTAGACGTTGAGGCGGCGGTTGTCTTTTTCTCGAAGCATTTCTTAACACAGGGCCCGATTTGGGGGCAGCATTGTACATTTTCTCGAAGCCATATGACTGAGAAGTTCTCCACGACATGATCGGATCCAATGAAAGAGGCACAGACCCATGGAAAAGGTGTAGGCGCACCCCGAGTAAGGCAGGGGAGCACCGGGAAACTAGTAGCAGTTTTCCATACCATTTTCACTTCTGCTACGGCACGAGAGGAGTATTCAGGACGGTGGGACATTCGGGGCGTTCAACGGGGATTCCATGGTACCATGTGCGGAAGCACCTCTTGTACGATTAGGGGCGAACGAGACGAGGGTGTGAAAGAGGCACACTCTGATTCGCCGGCAGACGGCATTTTGTCCATTTTCCAGAGCATCCAGCACCATAGACACGGGCCACCAGAGCTCGAATTGAGTAGCATGAGCCGACGACAATCGTTTCTGGCGACCGAGCCAAGTGATGATTGCGGGGCAAGACGCCGGCGCTCGAAGTCTGCCTGTCTTGTTGCTGTGGGCAGACGATGTCCGCGGCTCAGGATGATACATCTATTTCCCAGCTACAAGGCAGACCAGACCCATCGTTCGATCCAAGCATCACATGAGACCATCACAGACAGAGCAGGTTGATTTGAATGATTTCGTTGCTCATTTCATGGTTTGTTGTACCATTACAAGCCAGTCGCAACTATCCGAATTCCCTTTCGCAGAGTGATGCAAATGTGATCAAGACGCCTGAGTAGTGTTCCACCCCCGTCCTCCCTTTGCTGTTCGCGCGACACCTTTTTTTATTTCCCAAATGCGAATCTTTTTGGAGAAAGAGAAGAAGGGGAAGCCGAGCGAATCAGTCTTTCAAATCTACCAAGCATCACGAGGCATGGTAGACTCGTCAAACTCGTTGACGGCAACGTGAGAAGCCTGCGGCTCGGTGGCATTCTACGACTGAGCCTCGGCCTCCTCGCCGCCCTCCTGCTCCTGTTGTTGCGCCTCGGCGGCGGCCTGGGCCTGGGCGGCCTTGGCGCCGTAGTCCTGGGACATGGGCTGGACGACGCTCTGCTCCTCCTTGGGCTCGAGGATGGAGACGGCGTCGGGGAGGGTCTTCTGAGGACCGGCCTTGCCCTCGGGGTCGGAGCCGCGCATGATCTTGACCTTGATACCAAGGACACCCTGGCGGAGGAGGACGTGACGGGTGGCGGAGTCGATGAAGTCCTTGGCGGGCTGGCCGGAGTGGATCATGAAGCCGTCGGTGAACTTCATGGACTTGGCACGGGCGGCGCGGAGCTTGCCGGAGACGACAACCTCGCAACCCTTGGCGCCGGACTCCATGATGAAGCGGAGGACACCGTAGCAGGCACGGCGGACGGCGAGACCGTTGAGGAGCTTGTAGCGGAGGGACTCGCACTGAGCGACGGCGGACAGACCGCGGTTCTGGACCTTGGCGGCGTAGAGGGAGACGGAGTTCTCGGGGAACTTGAAGCGCTTCTGGATGAGCGAGGTGAGCTCGCGGATGCGGCGGCCCTGCTCGCCGAGGACCTCCTGGGTGTGGGTGGCGCGGATGATGATGTCGGTTACCGTGGGGGTGACGCGGACCTCGACGCCGGAGTAGCCCTCCTCGGCCAGCTCGCGCTGGAAGAACTCGTTGAGCTCAGCGTAGAAGACGCCATCGGCGACGAACTTTCTGCGCTTGGAGCTGTTTGGGGGACAGAGGTTAGCAATGCCGTCCTGTCAAGCAATCCACCAAATGTGTAACTTTTTTTTTCGAGATCGCGACACATCGAAATTGGCGGGGTGGAGGAGACGTGCGAGCACGAGGTCCTCTCGGAAACAAAATCGCAGTGGAAGGGCAATTCGGGGAAATGCCTTACATCTGAGTGCCTGGAACAGCCATCTTGACTTTTGTGCCCGGTGTCGAAAGGGGATGGGATAGTTGGACGGGTTGTGGAAGTTCGACGTCGTCGGTGGTGTTGCAGGTGAGGTTGTCCTAGACTGACGATTGGAGGTCTCCTTCCTCAGAATTTTGACAAATTATTCTGTGTGAAGCCCTAGCGGTGGCCCGTGCTGGGCCTTTTTTTCTGTGTAGACCCGCCAGCTGCCGAAGTACCTTTTCGCAGGTGGCGGGCACGGGCCTCTGGGTTCGCCTTACCTCAGCATCCACCTTTGCGCTGGCCAGAAGTCGGGGCATCGGGACAGCATGTTCCGTTTGCCGGTATGTGGGGTTCCAAGGGGGGAGTCGGCCTTGGTGGGGTCCTCCCAGGTAAAGCTCCCGGGCGCTGTCAAGCCACAGGTCACAGGTCACACCTGAAAGCTGAAGACGTCAGGTGGGTGACATTTGACAGTCCATCTCCAGCCCAAGATGCGATTCACGATGCAACCCGGTGCTTGCTGATGTTGCCATTTTGTTGTTGTTTTCCATGCAAATAACCACAGAAATCATCCCACAACCAGAAAACTTTCTTCCAACAACAGCGCACAGCCTCTGAAAAGCCAAACAAGAGTCCAATCATACCCAGGCGCTGGCTTGAAAAGGGCCATTCCAAAAGCCGTGACGTCTGTTTTCAGCCCCGCGCTAGTGGAGGTCCAGCCGACCCTTCCTTCCTTCCTTCCTGGCCGCAGCACCTGCGCCTGCCCTGCGACAATACTGACGGGACAGCCGACCTGACCACCACCAAACCTACCTGACGTCTCTACCTCCAAACCTTACCTGCGCAAACCTCCAAAGTCCAACTCTGCGCAGTTACAAACTTCCACTTATTTTTCCTTCCTCACCCAAGCTCCCTCGCGTCACTGAAGTTGTGCGGCGTCACTGCTGCTCTTCTTCTAGTGATTTCTTCTATCCTACAAACTTCACCTTCCGGACCTTCCGCGCGGCCATGCTCCTGTAGCTCAGAGAAGCATCATCATTCGCAGTTCAATATGGAGGCCAGAAAGGCAAGTCTACACACCCACCTTTGTTTTTTATTTTTTCCACCTCGATAATACGCGCGACATGCAAGCTAACATCACACTCTGGTCACAGGTCATCGAAAATGTCCAGTGTATTAACGGAGGACTCACCTCTGTCGGCACCCTCCGTCTGACCGACTTCCACCTCGTCTTCTGCGCGCCACCCCCTCCTCCCCCCAAGGACCAGCCCAAGCCTGTCCAACCGCCCAGAAACCGCGAATCATGGATCACATTCCCTATTCTCTCGCACTGCACCCTCCGGCTCATGCCTCCGACCTCTGGCATCCATAGCTCCATCCGAATCCGGTGTCGCGACTTCATCTTTGTCACCTTCACCTTCCAAGATGACAAGGTTGCCCGAGATGTCTTTGAGTTTGTCAAGATGCGGACATGCAAGCTGGGCAGCGTCGAGCAGCTCTTTGCTTTCTTCCACAAACCCTCCAAGGCAGAGAAGCACGTCAATGGTTGGCAGATCTATGATCCGAAGGCTGAGTTCCGTCGTCAGGGCATCAGTGAGAAATCAGCAGACAAGGGATGGCGGATCACCAACATCAACAAAGACTACACCTTCTGCGACACCTACCCTGCTGTGCTTGTGGTTCCCTCTGCTATTTCCGACAATGTCTTGAAGTACGCCAAGGAATACCGATCTCGAAACCGCATACCAGCCCTTAGCTACATTCACAAAGTCAATAACTGCACTATTACTCGCAGTGCCCAGCCACTGTCTGGCATTACCAGAAAGAACAATGTTCAGGACGAGAAGCTGGTCATGGCTTCATTTGCAGCACGGGTCCCGCGTTCAAGCATCGATTCTGAGCAGCTTCCCCCCCTGGTCCCGTCTGAGGATTCAGAGAACACAAGCCTTACGGAGCAAGAGAAGTTGGAAGAGAGTGTGATTGAAGAGGCCGCAACCAGGGTATATGACGAGAAGACTGGAAAGAGGCTGGTATATGGCGCCCAGCAAGCCAACATGATTGTGGACGCGCGGCCTACTGTGAACGCCATGGTCAACCAGGTCCAGGGAATGGGTTCTGAGCCCATGGACCGCTACCCTGGTGCTACAAAGGCCTTCATGAACATTGAGAATATTCACGTCATGAGAAACTCCCTGAGTAAGGTGGTGGACGTTATCAAAGACGCCGACGTCTCACCATTGCCCCCTGACCAAAACGCCCTAGCTGCCACCGGCTGGCTCAAGCACACGACGGCTGTCCTGAACGGTGCCGATATTATCGCCAAGCAGATCTGGTACAGACACTCCCACGTCTTGATTCACTGCTCTGATGGCTGGGATCGGACCAGTCAGCTCAGTGCTCTTGGCCAGATTCTCCTGGATCCTTACTTCAGAACCATCGAGGGCTTCATTGTCCTCGTCGAGAAGGATTGGTTATCATTCGGCCACATGTTTAGGCTGCGGTCTGGCCCATTGAGCCATGAGAGCTGGTTCAGCGTCCAGAGAGATGGAATGGCTGGTCAGACCATTCAGCCAGGTGAGAACGATGGGCGCGGAGATGCATTCCAGAACGTCATTGCCGGAGCGCGACGATTTTTCAATCAGAACAAGGATGACCCGGCTGAGCTTGATGCTATTGGCGAGGCTGCGACCGGCAAGGTTGCCAACGATGAGGCTACTGTCCCCAAGATGATCAGCCCGGTGTTCCACCAGTTCCTGGACTGTGTCTACCAGCTTCTCCGACAAAACCCAACCAAGTTTGAGTTCAACGAGCGCTTCCTCCGCCGGCTCTTGTACCATCTCTACTCTTGCCAGTATGGCACGTTCCTCTACAACTCAGAGAAGCAGAGACGCGACGCCCGAGTGGCCGAGCGCACGTCTTCTGTCTGGGACTACTTCTTGTGTCGCAAGCCGGAGTTCACCAACAAGGACTACGACCCTACTATTGACGAATACGTTAAGGGCCGTGATTCGATCATCAAGCCGGATCTCAAGGACATTGTCTGGTGGCACCAGCTCTTCAACCGGACCGATGAGGAGATGAATTCCGACCTGTACGCGAATGCCGCGCAAGCTCAGAACAGAGCCTCGGCCATGGCCAACTTCCAGCCGGCGACAGAGGAGTCCTATGCGAGCAGTCAACCTGGCACTCCGCCTGACGCCAGCTCCAAGCCGCCGTCCCTCGCTGCCTCTCAGTCTGTCTTGGCCGCTGTGGAATCCGCACACATCACCCTCACGCCCGAGGAGAGACGGCACCAGGCGCAGCAGGAGCGACAGCCTCCTACGTTGCACCGAAGCGTATCCGCCGAGAACACCAACGCCTTCTCGTCCCTGAGAGACGGAATTGCCAACCTGAACATCGGCCGCAACGTCTCCGGCATGATCAACAACTTGGGCGGCGGCCGCACCGCCAGCCCTGCCTCCACCTCGAGGGTTCCAAGCCGCAGCGAGCAAGAGCTCCGTGAGATGACATAGGGCGTCATGTTCGAACGATTGCCTGAAGCGCCTTACCTAATCGAACATGGCAGCACGACGATGATGTACGACGCGGACCTCTACAGCGAGGAGAAGTGGCATGACCCTGATTACGAGGGGATGAGTGATTGGGACTCGGAATCGCTCTGGGAGTGGGGAACCAAAGGTATGAGAGACTGGGGCGTCTCGAGCGTTGATGAAAGGATGATGGGCGGCTCCGGTAGTGGTCTATTGCCGCCTCCCCCGTCTGTCATGTCTGACGAACACGACGTAACCGCCGACGGCAGCACCTTCGTCTTGGTGGATGACGACACAGACGCTCTCTCCGCTGATAATGGCAGACCTTTGCAACCCCCCAAGACTGGCTGATGACGAATCCGGTTGGTTTCTTGGTTCAGTCTGACACTCGGGCGTTTGGTGATTATACAGCGATTCCCTCTCACGAAGCAGCAACGAACGAATGAATTGGGAGTCCGACAAAAGGGAAACGGGCTGGATCTTTGTCTACGGTTTCTACGAGAGCAAGCCGGGAGTTTTGTACTTGTACTACGATTTTTTTTTCCTCATCGATTCGTGCCCTTTTCTGCGGCGTGCCGACTTGGAGGCACTCACGCTGGCTCTGCTTTCTTGGCGTCGAGGCGAAGCGACTTGCATCCAAAGAGTGGTACAGGGACAGACGGAACGATGGATCATACACACAGAGAGAGACAAAGGGAATGGTCTGGAAAAGAAAACTGGCGAAGGAGAGAGCGAGAGAGGGAGCGACTTGGGGCTCGTTATATAGATCCGTTTGGATTTCGAACCTCCTGTACTCTCGAAAAGTTTCTTAATTCTAATCAGTCTCAGCTACGACTTGACCTTTTGTGAGACCGTGTTCCATTGCGGGTACGTCGCTTGGCCAAGTGCTGTTTTCTGTTTGTTCTTATTGCTGCTGCAGTTTGGACCACGCGTACTTCACGTCCATGGCTTTCTTGGCTGCGCGTATGTATCAACATCAGAGGTCCTCTATGATTTAATACTTTTTTTGTCTTGAGTCTATTTGTTTGTCTGGCATCAGAATGGGCTCCTTTCTGGTGCAAAGAACAGATCTATGTCCAAACACCCACGCCAGCCAAGCTTTTTACGAGTTTTTGTTGTCCGTAGCCATCCATCATGTCCATATCCCATCATGCTCATCACTACAAGAAGACCTCGAGATTGATCTCAAGGGTGCTCACAGGGTATCTATATTCAAGTTAGCTTCATCGACTTCTGTCTTTGATCGTCAGGGGTCGTCTTACCTCAAGTCAAACTTCTCCAACACGGTGGGGTGCAGGATGCCAAACTCGCCGATGCGCTGCTCCTTGCCTCCGAGGCGCAAGTAGATGGCAGCTGCGTGGCCGGGGAAGAAGGTATCCTCGTTAATCTCTTCAATCCAGTAGCCGTCGGGCTTGCTGGGGTTTTCGACAACCTTGAAGTCGACACTCTTGCCGGCGGTCAGGCCCTCATCGTGGGTGAGGAAGGCGGTGCGAAGCATCAGCAGAATACGGTCGAGGAGACCATGGACAACCTCGAAGCCAGAGGTCTTGCCGTACCAGGCGGCGGCAAAGTGGCGCTCGTTGCGGGCCTTGCGCTCCAAAGACTCGTCCTTGAAGACAACGTCGGCGGCCTCGAAGATCTTGATGGGCACGCTGTGCTTCTTGTTCTCACGGATGGTCTTGAGCAGGCCGGGAACCAGAGACGTTCGCACGACCTGGTACTCGGCAGTCTTGGGGTTGGCGAGCTTGACGGCGGTCTTTCCGTCGTCTTTCCTGTTCAGCCAGCCAAAGTTCTCGTCGTGGCTGCACAGAATGAGGGGCATGACTTCGCTCCAGCCGGACATGGCGGCCTCTGTTCGGATGATGTCGGCGAGCTTGTTGATCATGAGCGGCGCACCAATGGTTGCGCTCTTGTTGGGGGAGGACCTAGGGAGGTTGTTGTAGCCGTAGCAGATGGCGAGGTCCTCCATGACGTCGCACTGGTGGAGCACATCGGCGCGGGTGACGGGAATAGAGACGGTGAGGAGGTTGCTGTTCTTCTCGGACGGCTTGGCAATGTATGCCATCTTGGTAAGGAGCTTGCACAGCGTCTCGGGAGACTCGCTCAGGCCAGTGCAGGCGTTGAGGTAGTCGATCTCGACGTCGATGGTGCGGGGCTCGAGCTTGGGTGTCGTCCTTGACGCGCCGTTGTGCTCGGAGACGATCTTGACGGGCTCGACGGTGAAGGGCTCGGCGCAGTAGTTGGAGAACATGGTGACCATCATGTCGCAGACGATATCGAGCTTCGTGGCGTCGGTGGCCGTCATCTCGATGAAGACGTTCTTGGTGTCGACGGTGATCTTGGAGTGGTCACCGTTGATGATGGGCGGCAGGGAGCAGACGACGCGGTTCTTGTCGTAGATGACGGGGTAGACGGGCGAGTCCTTGATAATGTGCAGGTACTTGCCGAGGTGCTTGTCGCCCTCGTAGAACTGCATCAGCTCCTCGCCGTTCATCTCCTTTGCCTGGTTCAGGGGCTTGAACTTGATGTCCTTGGCCGGCAGGGCCTCGTAGGTGAAGGGGCCCTGTATCGTGTCGAGATCGTGGGTACCAATTGCCACCAGTGTCCTTTGTCTCGCCAGGTTCATGTGCAGCTTGTCCTGGAGGGCGATGAAGGAGTCGTAGCTTTCTTGGGTGAACTTGATGTTTCGGAGGATGGCACCGGCGACGAGGGGCCGGATCTTGCTGGTATCTTGGGCGACGGTGATGACCTGGGTCTCGGGGTCCTTGGGCTCGACGACTTTGTAGTTGGGGGCGGCGACCTTTCCTCTGAAGATGTTGAGCATGAGCGCTATTCCCTCGAAGCACAGCATGTCGTATCGGTTGGCGGGGATCTCGATCTTGAGCTGGGGCGGCTCCTGCACGCCATTGACGATGGGGCGCTCGTCATTCTCGGTGTCCTCGTCGAGCTCGATACCGAATTCGAAACAGAGGTCCTCAAACTCCTGGGTCGTGAAACTGCGTGGTGATGTTTAGCGGAGGGAGCTCTCGGAATGGCGGGGTCGTGATGGGTACTGGGCGGGCGGTGCGACGGCGGGCGCGACTCACTTTTGGCCCAAGGCCTTGTACAAATCGTACTTGTTGACGGATATGGTAGGCATGGTGAGGATTGGCGAGAATCTCTCGAGAAAATGGCGGTCCGGCGGTCGTCAGGGGCAGGAGAGGATCCGGGGCGTGGTCGCTGTCCTTCTCCAATATGGCCTTGAGTCACAGAAATTTTGGGGACAGTCGGAGGTGAAGCAACTGCACTGCAGCACGGAGGGTTCGCTGGCGGGATGAAGTTGCTGCTTTTACAGTCCGAGAGGAGTCATCGGGGGCTTCGGCCGCAAATCGACAGAGTGCGGGGTTGAGGGGCAGCAAAAGCGGCAAGAAGGCTCGGCGTCTTAATTTTCCAGGGTCCGATGTGGCTCGTGCCACCGAGACCGGGAGGGGAGACAGGCTGGATTGATGATCTGCAGATACCTGCTGGCACAGGGCCGGCGACAGCTGGCGATCAGTGCGTCTGACGGTTCTTTCCAAATGCCACATGTTTTCGCTTGACAGATGCAGGTCGTCAATGATTGCTAGCAGTCACTGGCATTCAACCTCGTAGAGCTAGCTGCCTTGCATTTGAGAGACCGCGGTTGCCACGTCGATGGAAATCCGTCGTCGCTACCCGCAGGTAATGCAATCGAGCGTCTTGACTGGTGCGCACGGAGGCGACATCTGTTCTCTGCAGCTCTGTCATGCTGGTTGACTGCGCAGCTCTGCTGCACCGCATAGGCGCCCCCCTCCCTGGGTCTGGTGCTGGGTAGCCTCTCGTGATGGATACCGCAGGAGATGGGCATTTACCGCAGCTCCCAGGAGGCACGGCTGCTATTGTGCGGTTGCTATGTGATTCCCCTCGTCAGGAAATGGGCAAAGAACCGTATGGCATCTACGTTGCCTGGGTACAGTGCTTTCCTTAAGGTATCTTAAGTAACTCATGTGTTGGCACATACGTACCTGTCTACCTGACCTCGAGACCGAAGAGGCAGCCCCTCACAAGAAAAGGGCACCACTCCTCCTGCACCCCTGCCTGACGTCGTCCACCACCAGGCGGCGAGGTACGTACCTTTCCCAAGGCAGCCTCTCAGCTGGGCTGGTCACAGATACAGGGCTCCCGGGCGCCTGTGGCTACCATTTGATCAGTGGGAGCTTTAGCCCAGCCCACCTTCAGCGCTCCCGCCCCGTCACTCGCTGGTCAAGAAGCAGCAGAAGCGAACGTCGACCTCAGAACGGCAGCGTCAAACTTCCCTCTCCGTGCCTTCTGCTGCTGCTACCTCTTGCCTCGCCTTACCTCACCTCAAATCAACACCACCTCTTCCCCCTCCACCATTGCCGCGATATCTGCTGTCTCCGTCGCCAACCCACCCTCGGATCGTGGCATGGTCTGCTCGCCTGCGCCCTCTGCCTCGTAGTAATTCCCGTCCACCATCCCGGTTGCGTCGTCTCAGATTTTAGAGGCCCCCCCATCCCACAACGACCGCCGCTCGCCCTCAACCAACCCATTGCATCACTCGCACGCGATCCACCTCGATCGCCCAGAACACCTTCGACTCTCCTTCACACATCCCACGAACTACCCCCCATCGATAGACGCGCCTGCGCTTTCTCGCTCGCCATGGCAGACGCGCCGAATACTCAGGACGAGCTCTACCCCATCGCCGTCCTCATCGACGAGCTAAAGGTATGGCGGTGACCCTGTGCTTTTGCTTTTGCTTCCGCTCTCCTGGCTTGTCCTCGGCCTCCCCGACGCCGCCACCACCATCCATCCACCGCCAGCGCGCCTTCGCATGCTAACCTCGCAAACCCAGCACGACGATGTCCTCCTGCGTCTCAATGCCATCCACCGCCTCTCCACCATCGCCCTCGCCCTGGGCGCCGAGCGCACGCGAGAGGAATTGATTCCCTTCCTCGACGGTTAGTGTCGCGCACCTCTCTGCCATCCCTCTATGAGCCATGTCTAAATAAAATCCCAGAGTCCGTCGAGGACGAGGATGAGGTGCTGGTCGCCCTCAGCGGCGAGCTGGGCAACTTCATCGAGTACGTCGGAGGTGCCCAATGGGGCCATGTCCTCCTCTCTCCCCTCGAGAACCTCGCTGCCATCGAGGAGCCCGTCGTGCGGGACAAGGTAGCTATCGTCCCTGCTCCATCCCCCGTCCACGTCGCCTAACCGCCGCAGGCCGTCGAGTCACTCAACAAGATCTGCGAGGAGCTGTCCTCCCAACAAGTCGAAGAATACTTTATCCCCTTGACGGTTCGCCTGTCAAAAGCAGACTGGTTCACCTCCAAGGTCTCAGGCTGCGGCCTTTACACAAGCCCCTACAAGAAGGTGTCCCCGCCCGTCCAAGAAGAGCTCCGGAAGCAGTTCGGCCAGCTCGTCCACGATGAGACCCCCATGGTCCGACGTCAAGCTGCCACCAACATGGCAAAGTTCGTCAAGGAGATGCCGGCTGCTGTTGTTGTCGAGGAGATGATACCCCTTTTCCAGCACCTCGCCCAAGACGACCAGGACTCTGTCCGTTTACTCACCGTCGAGATCCTTATTTCGATCGCCGAAGTCGTCCCCAAGGAGCAACAGTCGAGCCACGGCGTGCTTCTCACCTCTCTGCGCAACTTGATCGAGGACAAGAGCTGGAGAGTCCGGTACATGATTGCGGACAGATTTGAAAAGGTGGGTTTGGTCGGAAGCGTGACGGAGGGGCCATGCTAAGTGCGCGCATAGATTTCCAAGGCAGTTGACGAGGAGGTCGTCTCGAGAGATTTGGTCCCCTCGTTTGTCAAGCTCCTGAAGGATAACGAGGCCGAGGTTCGGACCGCGATCGCTGGACAAATACCTGGATTCTGCGCTCTTGTCGATAGAACCGTTCTGCTGAACGACATCATGAGCAGTGTCGAGGACCTCGTTTCCGACACTTCTCAGCACGTTAGAGCTGCTCTCGGAACCCAAATCAGCGGTCTTGCGCCCATCCTGGGCAAGCAAGAGTAGGTACCTCGGCACTGTGGTCGTTCTTTAACTGACGCATCCTAGGACTATCGATCACTTGCTGCCCATGTTCCTGCAGATGCTCAAGGACGAGTTTCCCGAAGTCCGCCTTCACATTATCTCAAAGCTTGAGCTGGTCAACCAAGGTACGCGTCGCTCTCATGGCGTACGGGAGCAACACTAACGGTCTTGCAGTTATCGGCATTGACCTGCTTTCGCAATCTCTTCTTCCCGCCATTGTTCAGCTTGCCGAGGACAAGCAATGGCGCGTGAGGTTGGCTATCATCGAGTACATCCCTCTGCTTGCCAGCCAGCTTGGTGTCAAATTCTTTGACGAGAAGTTGAGCAACCTCTGCATGAGCTGGCTTGGCGACACTGTCTTCTCTATCCGCGAAGCTGCGACGCACAACTTGAAGAAGCTGACTGAGGTCTTCGGGGTTGAATGGGCAAGTGAGGCGATCATTCCCAAGGTTATGGCTATGGGCAACCACCCCAACTACCTCTACCGCATGACGACCTGCTTCGCCATCACTGTGAGTCGCTCCATCATCTTCCAGCCAGTTTCTTTTCGCTAACGACTGCAGACGCTCGCGTCCGTCGTGAGCATGGATGTCATCGCCGACAAGATTCTGCCCATGCTGGACAAGCTCGTCGACGACGAGATCCCCAACATCCGCTTCAATGTCGCCAAGACGTACGGAGTGCTGATCGACGTCCTTCGCCGTTTGCCGGAACAGGGCACCGTCTACTCGCTGGAGAAGGAGGGTACCAGCTTCAGCCCGTCCCCCAGGGGTATGGAGCTGATCCAGTCGCGTGTCATTCCCAAGCTCGAGAAGCTGCAAAAGGATGACGACGTGGACGTGCGGTACTTCGCGACAACGTCCGCGAACAGCGTGTCTGGACCTTCTGCTGGCGAGCCTATGAATACATCACCATAGATGAGAGACGTAATGAAGCAATTCCCAATCTTTTACCCGAGCCCATCCCAACATTCTTCTCACCCTTGCATGCTTCGACCACACAACACGGTTCTTTTGGTGCAACTTTAGCTCGCCTGTTCGGTTCGCAACAAAAAAAAAAGAGACAAATTAGAAAGAGGGGAACGGACGCTCAGAGGTTATTTAAGGAGACATTGAGGAGGGTCGGCTCCGGGGCATCGGTTTGACGGAGTAGACTGGAGGTTGTGAGGGTAGGTGACGCTGCCTGGATTCCCCGATAAAAAAGAAACCAATGTATGATACACAGCAGCAGTCAGAAGAAGAAACGCGATGCAACGAGCGGTCTTGGTCGCCAGCGCGTGATGATGGGTGACGGGGTATCTCGATGCTTCAATTCGTCGTCTACTTGGTCGCGTCATGAATCTGTCTAGGGCTGTCTCTGGAAAGACAAGCTGCTAATCGTCTGGCCCTTGGCGCCGCCAAAGGTAAAGCTGGGGTAGTCGACCTTTCCGACGGCGACGAACCTCCCGACATCGCCCTCGGCCGCGGGGCCCTCGAACCACGCCTTGAGCTCCTCCTCGGTCCAGTTGCAGCTCGTGATGAGAAGCAGACCGCCGGGCTTGACGAGACGCAGCACCCGGCCCCGGTACCCCTCGCAGATGCGTCTTCCCTGCGCGTCCTTGTCGTCGCTGAGGCAGATGGCGTCGAACGTGCCCTTGTCCAGAACGACGTCCCAGCCCTCCTTTTGCTGGCCGTTGAGCACAGTCTCCCACGGCCCGTTCAGGAGATCCCACTCGTCGAACTCGGGCTCCTTGACTTCTTCTTCCTCGTCCTCCACATCCTCCTCCTCCTCATCGCCGGCGGCGTCCGCCATGTCTTCGTCTTCCTTGGCCGCCTGGCTCCTCTGCAGCGCGATGCGGCGCGCGAGCTCGACGCTCTGCGGGGCGTAGTCCACGCCGAGGGCGCGGCCGGCCCAGCCCTCGTCGCGGAGGGCGAAGAGCAGCGAGCCGTTGCCGCATCCGAGGTCCAGGAAGGTGGCATCGGCCTGGCGGAGGGAGTGGTCGAAGGGGGCGGACTCGGTGAGGTCTTCGAGGTAGGTCAGGAGCTTGGACTCGGCGTCCGAGTCGTCGAACCAGACGGTGCCGCGGTCGGAGGGGTCGGAGGCGTGGTTCGTGAGCTCGGTCGTGTAGAGGGAGGACCAGCTGCGGCGAGGGTGTTTTTCCGTTAGCTGGGTTGCCTGGGTGGGAGGGGGTAGGAGGGGGGAGGGGTCGACGGACTATTCCTTGGTCCCGAGCTTGGAGGGCTCCAGGTGTGCGGGTTTAGAAGCCATTTTGGACGCGGTTGTAGAGTCCGTGGAGGTTCTAGTGTGAGTTTTGACGGCGTCAGAGTAGCGAAAGTGGTTTGCGAAAGTGGACTACTATCCCGCAATGCGACAGCCCTCTATATCCAAATTTTGATGCCATCGCGAATTGTGTTTGGCGGGGTGTTTTGGGCTGGCCACCAGGAACGGCAGGCGGTGAGGTGGCCAAGCACCGACCACCCCCACACCCCTCTCCCAGCACAACCATGCAAGCAAGCACCTCAAGCTTTAGATCCCTTGCGGCGGCTAAGGTAAGGAAGGCAAGGTAGGTATGGAGGGGTTGGTTGTCGGCTTGCCTCGCCATCAGTTGCGCTTGTGTGTGACGGAACTTCAGAGGAACATGTCGGAATTTAAAAACTGCATAGTCGGAGCAAAGACTGCCTGCCACCTGTCTCAAGCGTTCTTTCTCTTGTTACCTGAGGATAAATGGAAATAGAAACCAGAAAAAAACGCACAAAACGAGGGAGGGTAGAGCCTCCATGTCATCGCACTGACGTTTTCCCACCAAGACAGGCTACTGCAACCACACGAGCATTCCAGCAACCCACTGCAGGGCCGTTTTTGACGATGAATGATTTGTCTTTTTTTGGGGGGGGGGTCTCTCCTGTTCGTTTCCGGAATGCACACCACCGCAGTGCGTAAGCTATTTTGGGGGAGTTTCCTCGAGGGGGGAAGGGGGAAGGGTAGGTACGGTCTGTGTGCTTGCTGCTGCTGCTGCTGCTGCTGCAGGTGCACCAGGTGACTGGTCTCTCATCTCGGTGCATCTCCACTGGGGGGAGGGACGTACTCCTCTTCAGGTTCTGTTGTGCGGCGGAAAGTAAAGGTGACGTTTCGTCTGTAGTTTCTCGTTCATCCGTGTGAGAAGAATGTAAAAAGCATGTAGAAAAGCAGCACGAACACCCGCCCATCCCCCTCTCCGCATTCCGTTGGGGTTCAACTGTTCTCCCCTTCCAGGTCGACGGAGCAGGAATAATACACACTCGCTTGATCCATCATCGTTCAACCACATCGAAGAACCGAGACGAAATTATAGAGAAGAAGTCATTCGCGAGACAAAGGGAAGCCGATAATGTATCGCTTCAACATCCACGTCCTCCTCCTCGTCGCCGTCATCTTGGCCCTCGGCGGCACCGCGTCGGCGCGCCAGATCCTCCACGTGAGGCAAACCCAGGACGAGACCCGTACCAGAGGTGTAAGTCACCACTACCACCTACCGATGGATGCTCGGTGTACTGACGATCGCAGACCTGCACACAAATGAGCAACAAATGCCATCTCCCAAGCCGGGACGATCAGGTCTGCCCGGCAGACTACAACAGGGCACGTGGTTCCTTGCCCGTTTCATCCGTCGCCGAGAAGCCATGGAGCGTAAGCTGACATCACATCTTCGCAGTGCCCCTTCGACCAGGCCCCCTGTGTCCTCATCGAGCCCAAGGGCGATTCGAGCAAGAAGCCCGAGGTGCGGTGCGGTTACCTGGGCTCACAAGGAGCGTAGTGCGAGACGGCGTCGGGGGGAAACAAGTACGAGAAAAGCAAACAACTTGGAGGTGTCTTGGCAGCTATCTAGGCCCTCCTTCTTCAGGAGAGAAACCCCAGTGTCCAAGTATACCGTCCTGGTATGAATGTGAATCTTCAGTCATGAAATGTCGCCCCTTGTCCCAATCCAGATCATTGGTGTCCAGTCCCCTTCTCCTTTCTTCCCAATAGTGACCAGTTTCAACCAACATGTTTCTTCTCCCGAACCCCTCATTTAGTAACATCAGGAGGCAAAATCTTGGTCCTCTATATGGACTGTTTTTGCAGCCCCAGGAGATGCCTTCTTTCGGTATTTTCTATTCTTCGTCTCCAATATCCTCAAAGCGTCCAGACAGGCGCCTTCATCAACACCTGGCGACCCCGAACCTCCACAGCAGGGAAGCCGGCAAGCCGCACTTTGTTGCTATCTTTAGGTGGGAGCGCTGAAGGAGGGGCTGCATCAGTACTTGAGGGCACGATCGACGACGCGTTGCTGCTCTTGCGAGGCGGTCCGCCACCGAGTATGGTTGTGAACATACCGCTTCTGGTCTTGTCCGCCCGCCGGTCCTTGCCGTTTTTGTCTTTATCGGCCTCCTCGCCCCGGCTGTCATCCCCGTCTCCCTCCGCCTTTTGCGTCTCCAAAGGTGGCAGCGGCGCCTTTTCCACCTCCATAATGTTGGTGTTGATAGGATCGCCTGGCAGGGGGTATGTGATAGCTACATCCCTGCTCTCCAGGGGTAGGTTGGCAGCGATGCCCACCGCCAACTCCACAATCATGGACGCACTACCGTCTACGCCAGCCGGCGGCGGATCCGACATGTACTGGAAAAGCGTCGCTGTCAGGTTTGACGTGCACATGCGAGTGAAGTCGGCCCTGTTGTCTCCGCTCTCTGTTGAGTTCAAGACTCGTTGAAGACCCTCCAGCGTCGCCATCCGCCAGCTGACAACCTTGTTCGTCAAGGCGTCGAACTCTTCCTGGCTGTTCATTGTGTACGAGAACCGTCGGATGTTCAGCTCAATCTCCTTCAGCTGCCTGCTGAGATCGAAGTTAAGGCCTGGGTGGAAGCACTTGTTGAAGATTTCCTCAACAATCCACCGTGTGATGACGGCACGACCGACTGCCGTCATCTCCTGCTTGCCCGTCTTCAACGCGTCGATGCTAACAAACATGTCCAGCCACTGCGGCACCGTCCGCCAGTCTTTACGAATGTTGAACGAAAGGTTGTTGATGGCACCGTTCATACGATTGAACCTCGTGATGTATTCGCTGTCGTCCAGAGCGGTGCGCGACTGCGACATTCGCTGGTTCGCGATGGCGTTTTGCAACTGCTCAATCTGGGAGTTCAGGTTGTCGATCTGGGTCTTGCCGTCAAAGTAGAGGCGCTTGACGTTCTTATATTTGGTCACTGTAAGCTGTTAGCACGCTGTCAGCACGATGCTTGCGTCCACCTTACGAAGCTCCTTGAATTTGTCGGGATCGGCGCCGTCGCGGTCAGGGTTGGAGGGTTGAGGGCTGTTGCGGCCTTGCTCTCCTGCGGCTCCCTCGAACTGACGCCCGTCCTGTCCGCTGCTGGTGCGGTACACGGTATTGGCAGCGGCAGCAGCAGCGGGAGGCATGGTCTGGCTTTGCCGGTAGCCAGGAGGCGCCCCTGCAGGGGCGTCGACTTGGCTTCGCAGGGACTTCTCCGTGTCTGGCTGTTGCGGCCGCCGCTCAGAGCGGGGAGGCGGACCTCCTGCAGGGGGAGGAGCCATATTCTGTTGCTGAGCTTGAGGTGTTCCTTGATGTGCAGGCGGGAGCGTAGGAGGCAACGGGTTATCTGTGGTTTGCACGGCGTATTTTACTGCGGGGGAGGTTTGGGCGGACTGGACGTTTGCCGAGCGAGCGTCTGAATCAGTGACGGGTGATTCATGCGACAGCTGGGAGACGGTCTCGGGATTTTGGTGAGAGCCGGTACCCAGGTGGCCAGTGTAGATGGGAGAAGGACCACCTTGATATTGACCACGCGGCTGGTGGGAATACTGTTGTTGGTATTGCTGCTGCTGGGAGGGGTCGTAAGCAGCCTGCTGGGCGTGCTGGTGTTGGTCTTGCAAGGCTTGCAGCTGCTGGGCTTGCTGCTGATGGTATGCGGGGTCTTCGTAGGGGCTATTGTCCAAGTCGCTGGGAACGTAGCGGATCGAGCTGCGGTGAGAGTCGGGGTTCTGCAGGCGGAGGTCTCTGTTAGGATCTTGTGCAAAGTGATGTTGTTCCTCGATCTCGCCGACGCCCTGCAGTGGGGAGGGTTGTTGGTGAGGAGCCGGGAGTGGCCAGTCGACGGGCTGCTGGTCCAGAGACAGCTGGGAAGGCTGCTGGGACAAGGTGATTTTTGCAGGTGGTGGATTGCTCACTCTCTTGGACGGTCGGCGAGCAAGGCCACCAGTGTTATCGTAGGAGCCTGGCGGGGTAGGCTGGGAGGCAGGAGGGGCGTGATGATGATCTCGGCCCGCTCCGCTCAGAATGTTCTTGAGCAGCCTCCGTGCAGATCGCTTCTCGGGGGCGGGAGCAGGTTGCGGGACGGGCGACGTTGCCTGAGTCTGGCCGGGGGCAGCAGAGGTGTTGTTGAGGGATGCTCTGAGGTTGTCGACGGAGCTGGAGGCTGCGCCGTATTGGGTGTTGGGGTAAGGGGCCACGGCCGGCGAGTAGCGCTGGGACTGGGAGCGGGAGACGGGGTCGGCGAATTCCTGCTGACCCCTCTGGCGCGAATCGGCGGCGGCAGCGGGTGGGTTGTGCTGCTGCAAAAGGAGGGAGTTGCGTGAGGCAGCAGCTGCGGCGGCTGAGGCAGCAGAGGGATAATCGTGGGGCGGTGGAGGAGGAGGCCCTTGCTGCCCTTGTTGTTGCTGGTGCTGCTGCTGCTGCTGCTGCTGCTGCGGGTGTTGTTGTTGTTGTTGTTGCTGGTGCTGGAACTGCTGTTGATGTTGCAGCTGGGTTTGAATGTCAAAGGATTCGCTGGAGCTGAAGGCGGTCGACGAGGCTGAATGGGGGGTAATCGGGTTGTTAGCGCCAGCGGCGGTGGTGGTGGGAGTGGTCGCGGTCGAGGACGAGGCAGGCGCGGGCGCGGGCGCAGGAGCCAGCGAGTGGGAGTGGCCGTGGGCGTGGGCGTTAACGTGAGGGTGAGGGTGAGCTGGGCCAGGCGCCGGTGTCGAGCTCGCAGAAGCAGCAGTCGCACCTCCTCCAACCGGCTCAACAAGTGCTTGCTGCGAGCGGTTGTGGTGCTTGCCAATGCGACCGAAGGCTGGCATTATAATTGCGATGTTGTCGTGCGCAGCCGCCGCAACCTGTTGGTGAGATGGCGCTGTGCTGCGTGCTGTGCGGTGCTTGATACAGCAGAGCCCGGCAAGAAAGGCAGGGCAAGGCAAACAGTACGTACGTACGGCACGGCACAGCCCGTGTGTTGACTGACTATCAGCAGCAGAGACGGATCGGGGGCGGGGGGACGGAGCTGGCAGCTCTGCTTGGCCTGGGGGGGTAGGCAGGCTGAGCTCGGGACTTTCGCTTCTCGGAGCCTCTCTGGCGTCTGTCTCTCTTCCTCTCTGTCTCTCTCTTTCTCTCCGGCTCTCTCCGTCAGTCAGTCAGTCAGCCCGTCCAAGGTTCCAAGGCTTGACGAAGCAGCGAGGCGGCGGCAGCAGCAGCAGCAGCAAGCGGGCGGACGGCAAGCGAGCAAGAGAGCAAGCAAGCAAGCGGCGGCAAGCAACAGCAGCAGGAAAGGGAATGCAAGAGGATGGCCGATGGATGACAAGACGAGAGAGATTGGAGACTGATCAGCCCGGCCTGCTGGTCCCTGTTCCTATTTTTTGCGCGTGTCCGCGTCTGCGTCTGCGTCTGCGTCTGTGTCTGCGTCTGGCGACCCTGTCGAGTCTGTCCACTTCTCACTCAGTTCAATCAAACGTACGTACGGATTACAGCCCGGCAGCAGCAGAGCAACAGGCAGAACCAGACGGGGCGGCTTGGATTGGCTGTCCAGCTGCAGAAGCGGATGCCGTGCTGGGTTCCCTGGGAGGGACGTGGAGGGGCTTCCTCGGGGGCTGTGCACACACACACACACACACACAAGTCAATCCCAAGCTCGTCCGTCTGTCAGCTGTCTGCCGCAGAGACCAGCGGCGGGGATGGATTCGCTGGGAAGGCTTGCTGCTAGGGTGGTGCCGATGGCTGATTTGATCGAGGCTGTCTCTGTGTCCGTCCAGTCCCGGCGTGCAGCGCTATGCCATTCTCGACCAGCAATGGCAGGCCAAAAAGCAAAAAGAGGATAGGAGCCAGGAAAAGGGGGCGGCGTCTGTCTGTCTGTGGTTCTCGTCTCGTGCTTGGATTTGGCCGAGCCTGGCAGATTGGCTCTGACTTTCTGGGGGACGCCTCAGTTCAGACGAACAGCGAGTCTTGGACCCAACGAGGGGGATGAGCGTCACGCTGCGCTGCGCTGCGCTGCGAGTGCGGCGTGCTGCGGGGGAGGGATCTGGGGTCGTTTGGTGAAACACAGACGGGTTTCGATGCGCGTCGTCAGGGGTGTTGCTCAAGATTCGATGGTGGTCCTCTGGTCAGCGGACGCAGCAGAGACGGTCGAGGACAGAGGAGGATGGCCGACGGGCAGAACGAGTAAGAGTACCCGGTTGTTGCGAACAACGAGGTGGATGTCAGAGGCAGAAGTCGACAGGTGCGCACGGCATCCACGGGGAATGCGAGAGAGAGAGAGAGGGGTGTAATCAGACTCGGAGCCGCAGAGGGCAGGTGCGAGAGAGGCAAAAGGCGTCGTGTTGGGATGCCGCACCAGGATAGGGCTGATCAGTTGCCTTTTCGCCTGGCCTTTTTTTCTCCCCTCCAGCTCCAGACTCGACCTACGGACCTGGACCTCATTTCCTGTCTGGCTTACTACGAAAACGCCCCGAGAACAACGTCCAACGGCAGGGACCTTGTTTCCTTGACCTGCCATTGATCCCTCCGGATTCTACGGGCATCGAGTCCAGCAAACAACACTAGACCATATTCAGGACGCCGCAGTGGTCGCCGAAGACTCACTAAGTATCTTAAAAACTTAATAGTTTACTGCCTACTTAAATACCTTTATAAATAACTACTAAGGTTAAGTAATATAGTATACTATAAAACTTATAAATAACCTCTATAATTTACTAAAAAGTATAAAAATAAAGTCTCTAGTTATCCTTACTATACTTTTAAATAAACTAAACTAAAACTACTCTCCTAAATTATTATAACTTATAATATTAACTATCTAATTAATATTTATTATATTTAAAAGTATAAAACTACTAACTATCTATTTATATTAAGTATAATTAATTAACTTTCTTAAACTACTCTACTTAAAGTTTAATATATACTCTATATTATTATTATATATATTACTTAATACTAACTAAGTTTATTAAAAAAATAAAAATACTAAATTAATATTATTAAGAGAATTTTTACTAAAATATAAGATAATTTTATAGTAAATTTAAATATAAAGGAGATTAAGTAGATTAATAACTATAAAGACTTCTAAAAGGAGATATATAGTATTATTAATAAAGTTAAAGGTTGAGATAGGTAGCTATAGGGGGTAGGGGTAGGGAGTAGGGGGTAGGGGGTAGGGGGTGTTGGATAGCAGTTTGTCAGCTCAATTGGATTAATCACACAAAATTTCACACTTCGGAACGCCTTTCTTTCTTTCTCTCTCCCGGGACCAACGGGCAGCGGGACGGCAGAGACAAAGACACCTGGGGCTCGACTCTTACCTCAGGTACCTTACCTCGCCTTCGGTACGGAGGTACCTTACCTTGGGAGGCTGCGTTTCAACAGGCCCCCGCCCATTGTTGCTGATTCAAGAGCTTCCACTCGTGTCCCGTACATTGGACGGCCCGTGCGCGTCCTTGTTTTCCATCACCGTTCGTTCCATCTGCGCCTGCCAGTTCCCATCACGTTGGGTGCTGACGGGAAGCCCTCTTTTTCCTTCTTCTTCTTCTTCTGCTTCTCCGTTTGCCCCTTCTCCTCGTCGTCCCGTTTGTGCGGATATTTCTTGCGGAGCCTCGGGAGCCTGTGGTCTGCTTGGCTGCTTGCTGATCGGCTGTCGCCCTTCCCTCCTCGCCCATGGGATCGGGTCGCGTTATTTCCGCAGAATAACGGGGGGAGGCCATCGGGTTCTTCAAAGCCGCCTGCCTGCCATCCGTCCAGTGCCTCTCCTGCTTCTACTACCTTACCTACCTTAGGTACCTTAGGTACCTACGCCGTCCAGCGTAAAGCACATCGGAGCGCAGCAATCGCTGCTCCGTTGTTGAGCCCCCGCTGGAGAGCGACGACACTTACCAGGTAGCGCCTGTCTCCCCCTAAACACAAGGTGCGGTGCGGAAGAGTCTCAAGTCAGAGACTCCCGCGCAAGTTGCATCAGCAACTGTCAACCCCCGAGGGCCCTCTGGTTCCGTAACGGCAACCCCTGCCGAGAGGTGCTCAACCTGGTCCACTGCCCTGAACCTCCCCCAGTCAAGTAGTGGGCCCCCTCCTTCTCCATCTGCGAACGGCTCTTTTACCCTCCACTTCGTTCCTTTTCACCTGTTCCTGTCTCTGCAGCTCATTGAACCTGCGTCGTGCTCCAACCGCAGGTGCCAGGTATCTTCCGCCCAGCATTTACCTACGACCACCTGCCTCATGTACCTGCACCACACACAAGTGGCAGTACCCGACCAGTCCGGGAAAGAACCCCCAGTGCCCTCAGTTTGAGTGCCTTACCTAGGGAGGTACCTTCACTTTGAGGCAGGTACCTTCGGCAAGGTAGGTACGGCACAGATAGGTACCGGCAGCAAATGAGTTGGCTCCAGGCCTTAATTCCCCACCCCCCCGGTCTGCTGCACCACCTTACCCAAGGCATGCTGCACTGCCAGAGACGTCTTGGTTCTCCTCCTCTCCATTTCCTGCCGCCAGTCTGTCCAGCTGCAGCTGCTCGACCGTACACTTCCTCTTCCAGCTTCGCGTCTGGTGCTTGGTCCCCTTTCGCTTCATCTTAGCTTGCCCGCCGGTGGCACACTCCCTCGGTTTCTTGTCATCTGCTTCTGCTTCTTCTCCTGGTGCCGCACGCCCTCCCCGTTCGTCGTTCCCCCCATTCACCCCTATCCAGACACCCCCCCCCCGGCACCCTCTCCTTTTACCTCAGCCTGAACTGCCTCTTCTTGTCTCGTCTCCGATTTCTTCCCCTTCCCTCCCTCCTTTCTTGTTTCTTCTCTCCCCCCACCTGTCACCGAGCAGTCAGTCAGTCAAGCAACCCGTCTGTGCCTGAGCCTCAACTGTCGCTCGACCAGACCAGACAATCATCGTTGCTCTGTCGTCGGCCACTTCGAATGGCGCCCTTCTGACAGCAACTCTTCGACCGACTCTTCCGTGACGAGAGCTTGCTCTCTGGGTACAGATAGCTTGTCTGCCATCTCTATCCATCGGACCCGACTCCCCTTCGGCTTTTCTTTCGACACGCTGGACGGCTCGTGTGTGTGACCTCGACATCCGCCGACAAGATCGCGCTTCCATTCCCTTCCGATCCAACTACACAGCTCCAACAGCTTTTTCCCCACCCGACGAAATGGCGCCTTCATTGAACGCACACTCGTCCTTCACCCGGCCTCGAACGAGCGACCGCGATGCTCGACCCAGCACCCGTGATCAGGGCGACACCAACCTGATCATCCCGAGCCGCACCTCGTCCCTCCACTCTCGCATTACCCAGCCGATCCCCTCGACTCTGAACGCGAAGCCCCAGCAACGAACTCCCAAGACTTTGACACACGCCTACATGGTATGCGGTGTTGGCAGGGAACCGTCACAATGGGTCAAAGCTCCTGCGCCCGCCCAGGGCAAGATTGGCCACATGAAGGGCGCCGTTGGTCAATTCTGGCTGCCCGAGATCCTTGGAAGTAGCCCAAGGTTGGAGCAAGACAACGAGATTGCCCGAGCATTACACGCTGCCATGCGGGTTAGTCGTCCAGTCGTGACGCAGTCGTGCGTAGAGTTTGGTGTGGCTTACAGATTTTAGGCTTGCTTCCCCCACGACGTTGAGATCTGCACCGGCCGCAGTCAGCCTCACTGCGTTCACCACGCCTTCGTTCTGCAGCAGGATTCGTCTCACACTCTCTATGGCATCTGCCTTCGCGTTTGGTCGAGAGCCGACGAGAAGAGGGCCGAGACAATTCGGGATCTACGCAAGAGAACCGAACCCGATTATTACGACAACCCGGATGAGACCTATTGGATCCCTTACTGCTTGTCGTTCCTGTCTCGGTACCCGCTCTACAACCTCCTCGGAGACTACTTGCGAGGCATGTGGATCCACTGGAACAAGGCTACCAACCTGTTTCACGCCGAGGAGGTCTCTCGCATCCTCAGTTTCCCGGCCCCGAGACTCAACGACTTGGTCCGAATTGACATGAAGGACTACGCTCTCTGCTACCAATTTCCCTCGTCGCCAACCGGCTTCCAGAACTTCGCCATGTGGCCTCTGTTTTGCTGCCTTTCTATCCCCAACATTGTCGGCGTTGTCGAGGCTGCTATTTCGCCCACTCGCCGCATTATCTTCGTCAGTCACTACCCCGCCATGCTTACCATGGCTGCCGAGACTGTGCGATACTGCGTGCGCGTCTATGAGTGGAGTGGTCTGTACGTTCCTGTTGTGCACGCCCGTCACGCCAAGGATCTGGTTCAGGAGCCCGGCCCATACATTCTTGGTGTAACGGCCGAATGCCGCTCTCTCTTCACTGCCCCAACGGACGCGTTGGTGGTTGACCTCGACCGCAACTTTGTCCTCACTTCCAGCCCCCCGACCGCGCTTAACCCTGGTCAGCGCAACAAGTTCGTCACTCGTCTCACTCAGTCTTTGAACGGCGATGTCACACCATCTGGTGTTCCTGCGCACCTTCGGTCTGCATACGGCGGTGGCAAGCTCGTCCCCGCTGGTCAGATCATTGTTATGCGCGGAGAGGTGGAGTCCATCCAGGACCCTGAGTGGTGGAACCAGGATGCCGTCATGGCCGTCATGGACCACGTCTGTGAGAAGATGGGTCGCAACACGGGTATCAAGGCTGTTTTTGGCGGGTCCGTCAAGAAGCCTTTGATGACCAAGGTGTCGATGAGACATCTGAACGAGATTGTTCGTGAGCGGAACCAATATTCCCGCGACGCCCTCGAAGCCTGGCAGGACTTTATCAATCTCAAGGGACGGATGGATACCGAACTCAACAAGGTTACCAAGCGCAACAACTATCTCAACGAAGAGCTCGAGAGCTGGAAGCAGCAGGTTCGTTGCCAATTTGCGGATTCACTATTCAGGTACACGTGCTAACTACTTTGACCAGTTCCTCAAGTTCCAAGCCTTTGCTGAGCAGCTTACCAAGGAGACTCAGGATCTCAAGGTCAAGATTGAGACGCACAAGAGGGAAAACAGACGTCTCGCAGGTCTTATTGATCAGCAGAAGGATGACAACTCCCGTCTGTCAGTTCGCCTGGGTGCTACCGAGAAGCAGCGTGACGATGCTCTCGAGGCCCTGGTGTTGCAACAGGAGATCGCCGAGGAGCTAGAACGCGAGCGCAAGCGCAACAAGAAGGAGCTTGCCGCCCTTCAACACACGAATGTCACAATCCTCAGGCAACGTGACGAGGCTCGTCGGGTTGTTCTGCACCTGCGCAGCCTCATCGGCGGCCAGAGCCACCACATGGAGCATTTGGTTCAGTCCTTGACCAAGCCCGATGACTTGGAGCGCGAAATCGAAGAGGGTTACGATCCTGAGATGGGAGAAGATGGCGAGACTCCCAGAGAAGCGGACGTCAACCAGGCGCGCCTGCTTTCGGCCGCGGCTCAGGGCAACAAGAGACTATCAACATCAAGCTTCAAGGATGTAGCGGACCGTCATCTGAAGGACAAGACCGATGCTATTGCACACATCATTCGGAACATCGCCGAGCAGTGTCAGGCTGCCGTTGAGGGCCTGCAGATCGCCCAGGATGCTGAAATTGACGAGCGTGCCGCTAAGCTTCGCGCCGCCCGCCGTCGCAGCAATCTCTCCGCCGCTGGCCAGAGCGATGATGGCCACGACACACAGTCCAACGCGACTTCCGAGATGGGCGAGGATAGCCTCCTTCATCCCGTCTCCGGCCGGGCTTCCAGCATCCCTCCTACTCCAGACCTTGTCCCCAACAGGAGTAGCACGGCCATGTCCTTTGCCTCCAGTGCTGCCACTCCTGAGCGCTCAAGTCAGCAGTATATGATTCGGGAGGATATCCCCACAAAGATCGTCGAAGATGACGAGGACTTTGAGGAGGACCGCAGCGAGTCTGAGTCCATGCCGCAGCAGCACGGTGTTGTCGGCAAGCACACCGACAGCCTCATCCACAGGCCATCTGGCGCCCGCATCAGCGCCCTGGGCGGCACCCGCTGATCGGTAACTACCTTACAGTTGGCGTGGTATTAGTAATTAACTAGCGGTGATACCAAGCGACCAGGGAGTATTCATTCTTCTCTTCCTGTGTCTAGGTACGGGGAGGACGATTTACCGACACTGTTCATACATCTTTTTGCCTTATACCTTTTTGCGACTGGCGATCGTGGCCCAAAATTCTGTCGTGTCCGGCGTTAGCTTTACCAATTTTCTATGTCTTACTTTAGGAGACAAATGTCTGTATCTTTTTTCTTTATCTTGGGATAATTCACCAGGCTCGCTGGAAGATGGGCCACATGTTCTCACGATGTTATATCATTTTGTAGGTTATGAGGGTGGAAACTTCTGCTTAGTCTAGTTCACGTCCCTCCTTGCCCCAATTCAATCCAGCGAGATTTTTAACATGAATATGGCCTATTAATGTCGTCGTGAGGGATGTGATTGTCTTCAGACTTGATTCAGCCACATAGGTATTCATGTCACGAGGATTAAGGTACGAGGCCAACATCGGAAAAGAGTTTTTCCCCATCTTACCTCATCACCCTTGCGGTCGGCCAGATGTCTCCGATAAGGACGATAAGAGAAAAAGTTCCCCAGTGGTCTACGTCCCCAGCTTGTGTTCGCAAAGAGTCAAGACACCACCGTATTCGACAGCCAATTGAGACTGGACTCGGACGCTTTCTATTCCCCTTCCAACGTCCCATCAGATTACATTCCGAGATTCTGTCTTTGATTCACAGAACATCCCACGAGCGGCCATGGCCGACCCCCTCCTCACCAGCCTGTGCGCAATCTGCCACGTCGAGCCGCCCAAGTACAAGTGCCCTCGCTGCACGCTGCGGACATGCTCGCTGGCCTGCACAAAGCGCCACAAGGCGTGGTCGTCGTGCAATGGCATCCGCGACGCGACGGCCTATATCCCGCCCTCGAAGCTCAAGACCCCCGCGGGCGTCGACCACGACTACAACTTCCTGTCGAGCATCGAGCGCGCCGTCCAGCGGTCCGAAAAGGAAATCGTCGAGGAGCGTCACCTCCTGCGACCCGAGGACCTGAGGCCCATCGAGGTCAGGACCGTGAAGTGGAAGACGGGCAGGGACGGCCGGAAGAGGAGGGTCCTCGTCACGGAGCTGCTGAGGGGGGGCAACGGAGGAGTGCCGGGCTCCAAGGCGGCCGAGGTGCTCTCTTCCATACCTTTCAAGAAGAGGCTGGGCAAGTTCGGCATCCTGCTACGGCGCGCGCCCGCCGGCATGGCGAGACAGAAAGAGAACGGCACGAACTTTAGCAAACCCTCGAGCCGGATCAATTGGCAGGTTGAATGGCTGCTCGTGCCGCCCCCGACAGCCGCGAGCAGGCCAGACGACGACGAGGGCCAGGACAAAGACGAGGCGCCGCCGAAGCTCGAGACGAGGAGGGTCCTTGCCAAGGCGCTCGACGACACGCCGCTATACAAGGCTTTCGCGGTGGCCCACAAGAGCTTCCACGACAACCTGGCTCGAAAGGAGGAGCAGCAGCAGCAGCAGCAAGCAGACGGCGACGAAGGCGACGAGCCCCGAGATACCAATGCCGGCGGCCGGCAGAAGAAGCGCCGCAAACACCCGCACAAACCAGGCCAATCACTCGCGACGGCCCAGGACACCGAGACGGGCGCTTGGCACCCCGGTCGGTACTGCCTCCAGGCCAGCCCCCGCGGCAACTGGGTGCCCCAGACGGGCGTCCCCGCCTTCACCGGCGTGAGTGAAGAGGACGAGGCGCAAAAGGCCAAGTACAGCTTCTTCCTCGCGGGAACGACGTCGGCAGCGGCGGCTGCGGCGGGCCAGACCGTCGTTCATGCCGTCGACGCGACGCTCTCGCTGGGCGAGGCCCTCCGCAATATGACGATCCTTGAGTTCCCAACCATCTACGTCGTCGAGAACGGTTCGCCTCTGCCGAGCTCGTTGGTTCCCGAGCCGAAACCCGTCCTTTTGACGCAAAAGCGTAAGCGCGACACCCAGGCGTCCGGCAGAAGAGGGGCTGCCAAGGGCGGCATCAAGAGACTGCGGCGTAACCTGGAGGACGGGGAGCTGCCCAGCGATGGAGAGGAGGAGAGCGACGACGCAGGCGAGGAGGACGGTAGGTTTGGGGCTTCGGATCAGATCATAGCCGAGGAGAGCTTGGGCGAGGATGACGACGGTGACGACAGCACGACAAGCAGTTCCGGATCTGATTCGGATGAAGATGAGGATGTCAGTGCTAGTCTTGCGGCCAAGTTGGCCCTTTTGAAGAAGCAGTCGTGAAGGGCGGTGCATTTTAAACATTTTGAAGAAGGAAAAAAACCCATGATACCCTCGAGGCATCTCCGCCTCATGTAATTACATTCAGTCACATCGCAATTGGCGAGTCGGACTCGCAGAGTGACCTTGTGTATGGCATAAGTAGACAATCAAGCAACCTCTACACCATGAGGCCCGATTGTCATCATCAGTGTTTTGGATTACTTTACGACGACTCGGCTACAAGTCCTTTCCCCAAAAAACTTTCTTCGGCATCAATCATTTACGACCAAGTCACCCTCACAGAACCTACGTGCCCACGAGGAAACTTGAGTGAATATCTGTCCGTCACACCATTACGTCCCTTGTGCAATGCCGTTTGTATCATGCATCCATCGTTGATTGCCATCTCAAAAAACAAGACGGGAAATAACTCATCATGCCTGTGACCGTCCAGAAAAAAATCCGATCCTTCCATGTTCTGACCACCTGATTTTCCCACCCATGTCCCAAAGATGTGCCCACCACACAAGTGTTGGGCTCAAGGCTGGTAATAAAGTAAGACTGAATCTGGATGCCGAGCAAGATTAGGGGTCCAGGCGGGTATTTGCGTCGAAAATGCGCGCATCGCAACCGAAAAGCAAGAAAGTGGCGCAGAAGTCATCCGAGCAAGAGACTTAGATGAGCATGGCAGCAAGACCGGCGGCGGCCAGGATGCCAGCAGCAGAACCAGCAGTCTGCTTGGGAGCCTGATGGGAGAAGTAAGTATCAAGGATCAACGAGCAGGTCCAATCATCACTTACAAAGCCGCTGGTGGAGGCGCTGGTAGCCTCGCCAGTCTGGGTCTGGGTCTCCTGCTGGGAAGCAGTGGCGGAGGTAGCCTCGCTCGCCTGGGTGGAGAGAGCGCTGGTGGCCTCGGATCCGGTCAGCGACGACAGGATGGTGGTCAGACCAACGGTCGAAGCGAGGACGCTGCCACCGCTAGTGATGCTGCTAACAACGGGCGCGGTGGTGACAGCAGTCTGGGGCAGGGAGGTGGCACCAGGGACACCTCCAACACCGAGAAGAGTAGTCTCGCCAACAGAGGTGAAGGTGGACTCGCCGCTGGTGATGACGGTGGTGAAGGTAGAGGTGGCCACAGCGCTGGGGGTCACAGTCTCGCCAGTGCCGCCAGGAACGATGGTAGTCTGGCCGACGAGGCTGGTGACGGTGCTGCCACCAGAGGTAATGACAGAGAAGATCGAAGAGACGATCGGGGAGGCCGTGACGGTGGCAGTGCCAGTAGGCTGGGTCACAGTGGCCTGAGGGGTAGTAGCGACGACAACTCCGGCCTCTGGAGATGTGGTTAGCAGATGCCTGGATTTTCGCGAATTTTGGAACTTACCACGGCAGAGGTTGATGCCGTACGCGACAGCCTGCTCAGCCTGGGCGTCATCACCGCAGGACTGGTAGGAGCAGTCACGGATGCCGTAGGTGAAGTCAGCGTTGCGGCAGAGGCAGGCATTGTCACCCGCGTTGCAGCCAAGGGCAGCGGCGAGGCCCTGCATGTTCTGAACACAGGCAGACTGATTTCAAGTTAGAACACTGGATTTCTAGGCAAGCTTTGTGCCCAAATGAAGGACGGAGAGGGAAGGGAGAACTTACAGCGCAGCCAGTGAGGCTGTTGCCCTGGGCCGCAGCGACCGAGGCCATGGCAAGGCCAGAACCGAGATACATGCCGGACTTCATGGTGATTGACTTGTTGAGTTAATGACTCCGTGAACTGGAAAGAGTGAGTGGCGCGTAAAAGTGAGTGTTGACAGTGAAGAGCCTGCACAGATTGTAGTTAGAACGCGTGAATTTTTTTTTAACAAAACCAGGGCAAAAGACAGAAAAAAAGACGCGAGAGAGATGTTAGAGTAGTCAGATCCGCAGTAAGTCAGACAATGGAACAAAAAATACCTGTGAGTAAAGAGTGTTAAGATGGTTTGTGAGCGTGCGGATGTTGGAGATGTTGGAGAACAAGAACGTGTGGGAAGAAAGGTGAGGTGGAAGAAAAATAAAGTAGTGGGTGGTGAAGAGGGAGGAAGGTAAAAAAGGGTTTGGTGGGAGGTGGCAGGGGAGATGAGAGTGTTACGCGAGTTTGGGAAGTTGCAACTGCGGAAGGTGCAGTGTGACGGGGAAGGAAGGAGTGAGGCAGGATTCAAATTGCACAAGAGTGTGTTTGTGAGCACTGAGTTTTCTGTTGCTGGTTTCTTTTCCCTGCCCAGAAACCCAAGAGGGTAAATATAAATAAGCAGAGGAGATGAAGCCAAAAAAAAAAAAGGGCGGTGATGGATGTGAAAGTGAGGAAGGGGCGCAACAAGTAGGAGAGGTCTGTGATGGATCGTAAGGGGAATGCTGGTATCACGACAACTTACCTACTGTTGTTCTTGGTGCGTTGTATTGTAAGTGTGAGGCGGTTGGGGTCCTTGAGGTGTGCTTGATGGAGGTTTGCAAGAGGAGAGAGCCCAAGATTGGTGTTGGTGATGAGAGAAAGTGGTCGGCTGTGGTGGTGGTGGGCAGGGCAACGAGTCTCAGGCAGGGCTGTTTTTTCCCTTCTACGCGCCAGGAGAAAAACAAGGGAAAGTGGGTTTAAGCGCGTGGCATAATAGGAAATAACAAGAAAACGGGAAGGAAGTACCGACTGGTTTTGAAGTTGGGGGGGTAGGAAGGCACAAAAGACGGTTGGTTACCTCTGGGTAGACAACTCATCATCGGCAGGCACAATGTGATAACCCGGGGCTGCGCCTTCCCTCCCTGCCACCTTACTTTGCCTCACCTCACCTCAACTTGCCTTGTAAGTCCTAATGCAGGGCATGGAAGTCAAGGCACCTGTCTACCTAAGGTACCAGGTAGGTAAGGTATCTAAGGTATCTTTCCTTGGTGCCTTACTTTACCTTACGTTAAGTGGCCGGAGGTGCTCACCTTAAGGTACCTACCTCTGGTGCACATCCAAACCGCCCTCAAATCGTGGTATATCAGGGAAATCCTTGACATGATGCACGGCTCTTCTATCCAACCTTACTTTGACCCACCGCTCAGTCTTCCCTGCTTGCGCCAATTCTGACGTTCGCTATGCACTAGCCAGCAAATTGAAGCTACTGGGAGCTAGCAAGGGTCAGATACTGGGTCATCTTCCATCCAGAGCTGCGAGAGAACGTCGCCGGCCGACTGTCACAACTCCTGGATCGTGACGAAGCTTGTCATCACACCGCCTAGGGCATTACCTTAGTTCAGACCCCTGGCAGAGATTTCAGCTATGAACAACTCGGGTGGGTGGGCTGGAGCTAGAGATGAGCCCACGCCCTGTCGAAAGCTACTGAGATCCGAGAACCTTCGGCCCGCTGGCTGACGGCTCAGCTAAGTGTGGCTCTTGTCTTGACATGAACTGGGAACAAGGCGTCTCCCGCGATCGACTTCCAGTATGCTGTAGGCCCGGAGAGCCCCAAATACTTCTACGCCAGAGACAATTTTAGGGGGGCGACGAATCAAACGGGGCAGTCTTGTCTCGAGACCGGGATGTAATCTGATTTTACCCGAACCATCTCCCCAAATGCCAAGAACTTCGAATGTCCTGAACCAAGCTCCGGAAAGCAGGCGAGAGAACTGCGGTAAAGCTTGGCCGGAGCCCTGACGCAGTTTGACCTCATCCTCCCACTACAACGCTGTCAACCACCTACATGGAACCAAGAGTGCACCAAAACAAGGCAACGCAAAGCGACTGGCCTCTGTGAGCAATTGGAAGCCATTCCTCGTCTGACCTCGACCGGCAACCGATGCGCGTGGCCGCGCTGTCCTTGAAGTGCCAGAACAACTCTCTACTAGGTATCGGGAAATATGTCGTGCCCAATCCTGCTGTAAACCCATGTCAAGCTGCCGTTTGTATCACTGCCCGAGGAAGGAAAGGGTCGTTTGGCGTTGCAACGCTGAAGCTTCCAAGGCGAAGGCTGGGGAAAGCAAGGTCCAGGCGATCGATGAACGTCCTGGAAACATAATTTGGGATCCGGAGGAGGGGTTATCAAGGACGAGTGGCCATTCCACGTCTGCGTTCTCTTGCACCGCAAGACGGCCGTAGCGGTCTCGTGGTGCATGTCGATCACAACAACATGGGAGGCAGCCGGATGTCGGCAGACGGCCCAGACGGTGACGGAGATCCACAGCAAAAGCCATCTTCGTAGGCAGATACCGCCTTGTTGGAAGGCAAGATGCAGCTGGAATCAGGGAAGAGAGAATGCTAGCGGGCAGGGCCGGGGTACGTGGCTATCGCAGGACGCAGAAGACATGAGGTCAATTGATCGTAGCTTGCACTCTCTGATTGGCCAATGACCCCGAAAGATTCTGTTGTGGCGCCGTGGCGCTCCACAGTCCATGCTGCGGGACGTGATTGGGCACCCTCAGCCAAAAAGGAAAGGCAGGGAGGAGAACAGCAGGGTGTGCACGGCACCTAGGCCGGGGACACCTCGCTGGGGAATCGATAAAGGCCCATTCCCACATTCCCATCCACTTCGCCGGCTTGGAGTCGAAGCGTCATACGCTCATCGGCCGACGTCAACCTGTCTGGCCTCGAGACTCACCGATTTTCAGACCAAGGTCTCAACGTTTCGGGCACCATTTCGGCACCACGTGGAACTCGAGGCCGCAACCAGGTAGCTCAAGACCTGCGCTGCAGCCTGCGTGTACATTTTTTTAGTGTCGGCAAAACCGACAGGTCCCGTCCTACCAATACCACCTTTTCCCCAGCGTTGCGCTCCCGCCCTGGCTACGACAGGGGGCTGGTGTGGGATGCCAAGATCTGTGGTTGAATCTCTTCGGTACTGGTGCGCCCATCTTCAGCTTGCCAAGGGCCTTGCCCCCCAGGCTAGGGGCGAGTTGGTCTTTCTCAATCTCGACATCACTTCCGGCGAAGGCCCGGCCTCCGTATCAAACCAGACGAACCAAATCTCTACTGCCAATTATCACAGCTGGGGGTCCGTGTTAACGACTTATGGATGCAAAAGGTCGCAATTTGGCCGAGTAGGTAGCATTTGACACCCCGTATATGACATGTTTCAATCTGCCGTGGCTTCACGCCCATCGTAATCAGGCTACCTCACACTAGCGGAGTCGCGAGCCCTCCTGAATGAGGTCCCCCTTCGACCGTTTGCGAGCCAGAAGAGCAAAACTTTTGTTTCCTGGCTACTCGCCGGGTCTACTCACCATCGCAGCTCACCCAGGCTTACCTGACATTCTGGACGATGCTAGCCACCCGCAGCGCTTTCGCCGGTAAAGAAATTGCCAGCAATAAATTACCCCAAATCAAACTGTCCCTGGTAGACGCGACAAATTCCTTTCTTTTTACGGGAAAGAAAAAGGCTCCGCCAAAATCCCTGCGACGCTCTCTTTCTCCGCTGTAGGCAAATGCGCCATGCGGATCGACCAGAGCGCGACATCCTTACCAGCTCGCCGAATCACTCACAACCCCTGTGCTGATCGCTGCGTCTGCGCCAAATCACCCGCCTCTCGAAACAAGCTCCAAACACCTTCCCGAATGCCTCATCTCATCAGGTCACATATACAGAGGTAACCAGCCGTTACCCCCATCTTGTGTCATCTTGAGAGGTGCAACGATCGTGTTGTCTGCCTGTCGCACATCAAACGCGAGTAACCGAGGAGAAGGCGAAACAAACAAGGAATGAAAGACGAACGGCAACGGTCCCGTGGTCGCCATCATTGCGACGAGACGGATATTGGTAATGAACAGGTACAAAGTAGTCGTTGGAACGGCAGGCGGCCCCTGACATCCGGGGTGTCATGGTGGAACCGAGAGGCTCGAGAGCCAAGCGGACGTGAGTTGAGAGCGGACAGGCAATCTAGGAAATGCCGGGGTATGCCAAACCCATCTTTCGCCAGAGGACGTGAGGTATTACTCGGCCGTTTCCCTGGACCTTGGGAAAACCAAACACTCCATCGGTCGAAGGGTGGCCGTTCATGACAGCCAGAGCCAAAAGTGCATGCGAACGACAGCCCGTCCTGCCATTGAATCATTCATCGCCCGTCTGTCTCCGGCCCATTCCAACGGCCTGGAAGGCGAGGCTTCAAAATTTGACCGACGTAAGGCTAATGTAGAGACTACGGCTGACCGTCTGCCGGCATCTGTCGCCACCGACGCGCCAGCCGGCATCGCCCTGGTCTAGACCCTGCCATGTAAGGCCTACGCAGCTGACGATCAGCTTATGCTGTCAGGATCGGCCCGGCTGTGCTCTGTTGGCGCGAGCTTCCTCGTTAGGGAGGCACAACACCCGGAGAAACAACATTACTTAGATTTTGCCCACGCACAGAGCGACGATTGGAACCATGTCGAATCAGATGTCTGTCATCGTCACGGAAGCCCCGAGAAATTCAATCGGAACCTGCAGTATTGGATTGTCTGAGGGACTGGACATGACAACCACCGAAGTCAATTCTGCTGCAGTAAAAGACTATTGACCAACCGGGTTTCTACCCCAACGCCGTAAAGCAGAGCGGTGCCATGGTATCCATGAGCACTACACAGTAATGGGCAGCATGAACATCTAGCCCGGGGCTCAGTGAGCCTCCTCAACATAGGTGGTGTCCCAGGCCAGACACCCATCCCTGATAACCAAACAAATACAGAAGGGTGTCAATCACCAATGCCACCCATGAGCCCAGGGAATACAACTATTACCGACGTAATCCATATCAAATGCCTCAAACCCCTTTATATACCATCAACGTTTGTCATCATCCGTCAAATCCATCATGTCTAATGCTTCATGCTCTAGCCGCTGCACATGACGCAGGCCTCAGGGTTCTCGATGCTGCCTTGGGAGATGTTAGCTCTTGCTCGGATGATCCAAGGACGGGTGGTAACTTACAAGCAAGAACAGCCTCAGAGTAGATGTCCATCTCCCGCTCCTTACTGTCTTCAGCCTTGTCCTCCGCATCAGGAGTCTTGCTGCCGCCAGTTGGCAGTTCCTCAATCTTGAGCTTGTCCGTCGGCTCAGTGGGAAGAGCGCGAGGGCTGTCACCCTCTTGAACATCAGCCTTCATGGTGTCGGGCTTCTGAGCAGGAGCCGATCTGGGAGGAGGAGTGACGCTGGGGGTAGGGATGCCGTTGTCCTGGGCAGATTCCTTCTTGGCATACATGGGCCTAGGGACAGACGTGGTCGGGGAAGAGATGTGGCCCGGGGGAGGGGCACGCTTCTTCAGAACCTTGCTGGTGACATTGCTGTCGGCGACCTTGAGGGCCTCCTGGTCGACGGTGAACTGAATGGGGGCCGCGGCTGCCTGGGTGCGCAGGTAGTACATGCCCGTCTTCAGACCGAGCTTCCAGCCAGCGAAGTGCATGCTGGTGATCTTGCCCATCGTCGGATCCTTCATGTGAATGTTGAGAGATTGAGACTGGTCAATGAAAGCGCCACGGTCGGCAGCCATCTGCACAACGACGCGCTGTGAGATTTCCCACACGGTCTTGTACAGAGCCTTGACCTCCGCAGGAATGTTGGGGATGTTCTGGATGGAACCGTTCTCAGCAATGATGCGGTTCTTCATGCCATCGGACCACAAGCCCATCTCGACCAGGTCCTTGAGGAGCCAGGGGTTCACGACCTGGAACTCGCCGGCGAGAACACGACGCTGGTAGATGTTGGATGTGTAAGGTTCGAAGCACTCATTGTTACCCAGGATCTGCGAAGTACTGGCGGTAGGCATGGGCGCGACAAGCAGACTGTTGCGAACACCGTGCTGCTTAATCTGCTCCTTCAAGGAGTCCCAGTCCCAAAGGTCAGAGGGCTTGACTCCCCACATGTCATACTGGAGGATGCCCTGCGACACAGGAGAGCCTTCGTAGGACGAGTACGTGCCCTCTTCCTTGGCCAATTGGACCGACATGGTGAGGGCGGCGTGGTAGATGGTCTCGAAAATCTTCTTGTTGAGGTCGCGAGCCTCGGGAGACTCGAAGGGCATCCGGAGAGCCAGGAAGGCATCGGCAAGACCTTGGACACCGAGGCCAATGGGGCGATGGCGCATGTTGCTGTTGCGAGCCTCCGGCACGGGGTAGTGATTGACGTCGATAATTCTGTTCAGGTTGCGGACAACGACCTGGGTAACGTCGTGAAGCTTCTGGAAGTCGTAGACGCCCTCATTGTAATCAACGAACGAAGGCAGGGCAAGAGAGGCCAAGTTGCACACTGCAACCTCATCAGGAGCCGAGTACTCGATGATCTCGGTGCACAGGTTGGAGCTGCGAATGGTACCCAGGTTTTTCTGGTTGCTCTTGCGGTTGGCATGGTCCTTGTAAAGCATGAAGGGGTTGCCAGTCTCGGTCTGCGCCTCTAGGATGGCGTACCAGAGCTTCTGAGCCTTCATGGTCTTACGACCCTTACCGGCACGCTCATACTTCTCGTACAGAGCCTCAAACTCCTCGCCGTAGCAGTCAGCGAGGCCAGGGCACTCGTTGGGGCACATGAGGGTCCATTCACCGTTCTCCTGCACTCTCTTCATGAAGAGATCGGGAATCCAGAGGGCAAGGAACAGGTCGCGGGCACGGACCTCTTCCTTACCGTGGTTCTTGCGGAGATCCAAGAATTCGAAGACATCTGCGTGCCAGGGCTCAAGGTAGATGGCAAAGGCACCGGGGCGCTTGTTGCCACCCTGGTCGACGTAGCGAGCAGTGTTGTTGAAGACTCGGAGCATGGGAGTGACGCCGTTGGAAGTGCCGTTGGTGCCGGCAATGTAGGAGCCAGTGGCACGGATGCGATGAACGTTGAGACCAATACCGCCGGCCATCTTGGAGATCATGGCGCAGGTCTTGAGAGTGTCGTAGATACCCTCGATAGAGTCCTCCTTCATGTCGACGAGGAAGCACGAAGAGAGCTGGGCCTGAGGAGTACCCGCGTTGAAGAGAGTAGGGGAGGCGTGGGTGAAGAACTTGCTCGACATCAAGTTGTAGGTCTCAATGACGCGCTCGACATCGTCGCCCCAGATGCCTACGGCAACACGCATAATCATGTGCTGCGGCCTCTCGGCAATCTTGCCGTCGAGCTTGAGCAGGTATGATCTCTCCAGTGTCTTGAAGCCGAAGTATTGGTAGTTGAAGTCGCGGTCGTAGACAATGGCGGAGTCAAGCTCCTCCTTGTGTCTCATGACGCTATCGTAAGTCTCCTTTGCAATCATAGGAGATGCCCGACCGTTCTTGGGATTGACATAGTGGTAGAGATCGCTGACGACGGCAGACCATTGCTTCTTGGTCTGCTTGTGGAGGTTGGACACTGCGATACGAGCAGCCAGGATCGCGTAGTCAGGGTGGGTAACAGTCATGTAGGCGGCAGTCTCGGCAGCCTGTTCGCAAGTACGTTAGCATTGGAATCATTGCCAGAGAGGTTGTAGATCAGATAATACCAAGTCATCGAGCTGCACAGTCGTAACACCGCCGTAGACACCCGAAATGACCTTCTGAGTGATGGCCACGGGGTCGACGTGGTCCATGTCGAGGCCGTAGCATAGCCTCGACACTCTGGCGGTGATCTTGTCGAATTGGACGCGCTCCTGGCGCCCATCTGCACTCTGTTAGCCATGGAGACCATGGAATCGCGCCGGTGGACTGAACATACCGCGCTTTCTCACGAACATGGTGCCTGCGGGCGGCTGTCGGACTGAGGGGAGAGGGGTATTTGATTCGGGCGGAGGAGGCGCAGACAGCACGGGAAGAAGACGACGTATGGAATTACTGGAGAAGGGGTATCAAGAACACCAGAAATCACAACAGTCTGGTGGAAAGGTCGTCAAAAGGGTCGGGTGTTGGTGGTTGCAGGAGGGGGGAGAAAAGTAGAGAGTGCCAGGAGGTGCTGCAGATACTTATGGCCCGGGTTCGCGTGGAAACGCGACGCCAGATTTTAGCGCGACTGACAAGGGGGCACGTCAAGGCATCAATAACAGATTGGCTGGGAGAACAGGCCAGTCGGCCTCGAATTCCAGGCATCTCCGCCCGTGCCCCTCGGTTCGCGGTCGCATCCCCGAGCCAACACCCTGCGGAACACAATTGACGCTGGCCACTTTGGTGAACTTGACTAATCCTGCGACAGGCTTGGAAATCAGTTCTGACGACTCAAACTCCACTGTGGGCGTCTGTTCCAGACGCGAGTTGCCGTTTGCAACGCCCGTATGACTTCAATCCAATGTCTTGCTTGACCCGTGTCTAGACCCCGATCAGAATTCTTCTGTCTCTGTAAATTTTAAAGTGCACGCGTCGAGCGAATCCCCCGCCTTAATGACGCGGTGCAAGTTTAATGGAATTTTTTTGGGCACTTTACGCGTAGGCGCCATCGCGGGGGGAGGCGCTAGGCACTGGCAGGGGTGTGGATGCTGCATCACGCTCTCACGTGATCTGATGCACCCAGGCTTAATCAATGGAAGGCAAGGTCTAGGTAGGTATCCGCAAGCTGCAAGAAGAGCGAGAAGAGGTGGCAGGTCACTACAGCCGTTCGACGACGTCACGCCCTTACATCTGAACTGGGGCAGTCGTTCTGTCAAATGCTCATGAGGCTCCATCCGCTTTCTTTTGCCAGAACGCGACCACACACTCGGGTCCAATCCTTGCCCAGACTGGTTTTTCTCCAGCCATCGTTCATGACCACCATGGCAACTCCTGTAGAGACGTTTAAGCCGGCCTACCGGCCGCGTTATATTGATGTGCGTAGCGACCACTAACGAGAGCCTTGCCCAGCCTGCTGACCTCCGTCATCTAGTAGATTGGCATCAACTTGGCTGATCCCATTTTTCGCGGCCTGCATCATGGCAAAAGACGACACCCTGATGACTTGGACGCTGTCATCAACAGAGCCAAGCAAGTCGGATGCTCCAAGCTCATTGTCACAGGATCCGATTTCACCAGTTCCCGGGATGCCCTCGACATCGCCGAGCAGTACCGTGGGTCACCGCTTTAGGAGAATTACCAGCTGCCTTGACCTGTGCTGACGTTAAGCACAGCTGGCATTGTTTACACGACCATTGGTATCCACCCTTGCAGCAGTGCAATCTTCAGCACCTCCGATGAGGCCGCTGAGAGCGTGCACACCGACCCCGACCCGGAGAAGCCTATCCCCGAGCACCATGAGCCAGATCCGGTCAAGACGGAGGCCATCATCTCCGAGCTCCGGCAGCTCATCAAGGAGACGACCGCTTCCCAGCCCAGTCTCGTCGCATTTGGCGAGTTCGGCCTCGACTACGACCGTCTGCACTACTGCTCCAGGACCATCCAACTACACTCCTTCGCCGCGCAGCTGGATCTCGTCGTCAGCACAAGGCCCCAGCTGCCCCTGTTTCTCCACTCCCGCGCAGCCCACCAGGACTTTGTGAAGTTGCTCAAGGAGAAGTTTGGCGAGAAGCTCGAGAAGCTTGAGAAAGGCGGCGTCGTCCACAGCTTCACCGGCACGATCGAGGAAGCCCGAGAACTGATGGACCTGGGGCTGTACATTGGTATCAACGGCTGCAGCTTCAAGACGGAGGAGAACTGCGAGGTGGTCCGGGAGGTTGGCCTTGACAGGATGATGCTGGAGACTGATGGTCCTTGGTGCGAAATCCGCCCCAGCCACTTTGGCTATAAGTATTTGATCGAGAAGAAGCTCGAAGTCAACGGCGATGGAGCCGCAACCACCGAGGTTCCTGCCAAGCCCCAGGGCAAATCTAAGAAGAACCAAAATAAGGAGCCCGAGGTGCCAGAACGTTTCAAGGTGGTCAAGAAAGAAAAGTGGGAGGAAGGCGCCATGATCAAGGGCCGTAACGAACCGTGCATGATTGAGCGTGTTGCCAAAGCCGTGGCAGGTATCAAGGGTGTAGAGGTCGAAGAGGTTTGTGAGGCAACCTGGAAGAATACGGTCAAGGTTTTCGGTGTAGACCAATAGACAGTTAAGCGGCAGAATAAATGCATTAAGGGGTATCAAACCAGACGATGCCACACAGGCCATGCACACATATCAAGACAATAATGCACCGTTGCGGTCTTTCCGCGTTTTCCCATCCATCTCATATTCCTGATCCTTTGTGTCCCCTGATCCTTCCGTGTCTGACGGCCCCAACCGTGACGCCCTCTTCGCCTGTTAGCCAGCCCGGCATCCGCTCTCCATCTATAACGCCACTTTCAACCAGTTTTCGCATGCCGGCGAATATATGAGAGCCATGAAATATCAGCTTCACGTTCGGGGTCCAGCCTGACGACAGTGTGTCGTCACGTCGATTTTCGCTTGCTTCCACTTCGCCTGCGCTGGCGCCAGGGTTGCGTCGAACAACGCTCTTTGGCCTTCCCCTCTCTTCGTTCGATGTGGATTGCTCGTCTTGAGCTTCTTCCTCTTCTTCATCCGGCCTGCTCCGGGAGCTGCCGAGAAAAGGGTCTTCAATGACAATGTCTACCCTCTCGATGCCCAATCCGTCGTCAATCTTGGCAGTGTCCCCAAACCTCGCCTGGGCAGAAAGGCGGGCCCTCTTGGTGAACTTCTCAAGGTCTTCGTTCACTCCCACCTTCCTCTTGGAACCAGCTCGACCGGCTAGGTCTGAGGTGTCGTCGGATGATTCCTCAGATAACGGAGGAGTAGGTAGAACAGTGTCCAGAGGCGATTCGTTTTTCTTTTTGTCGGCGTAAATGTTCCATCCGCCGCCAGCCGCATTAGTGCGGCCAACGCCCCGTGTATACAGCAGGGCAGACATATTTCTCGTCGAAACATTTGTGGGTTTAAGTGTGTACCTCTCCCTCGGTCGGGAAAGCGCTTTGGGTATGCCTTCAACGACCAGGTTGCGAAAGCTTTTTGACTCAGCGGCGCCCAAGGCCCCGACGGTTTGTGACTTTGACAGGTAGATGTAAGGCGAGCCATCAGGGAAAGCGATGTATAGCGTTCGAGAGCCGTCGACGTCGGCATCTGTGGGCGCGAAGCCGTTTCCCAGGTTTGCCATGGTCGTGCTGTAGGGAGACTCGACGATGAAAATACGCAAAATCATGAGGGCGAAACCCTGCGGACGATGGATGTGATAATGCGCTTTGACGTCTGGTAGAACATGGGATTGAAGGTTCTGAATGAAAGTAGACGGGTGAAACCGCGGCAGCTCCAGCGACTCCTTGTCGATAACCGCAGGCTGCTCCTCATCGTCGGCATACACCGTCGGTTTTAGAGGCAAGATTCGATAGGCTGTCCATTTTTGCGACTCCGGGTGATCTTGGAGATACTGGGCGTCTGCCATGGCCAGCTGGTGCAGCGTCAGGCCATGCTGCCAGTCGCCTTCTGTGATGCGGTCCAGGACCTCTCTCTTTGACCCCTTCGCGTACTGGAGGTCCGCGTAGATGGCTCGTAGCTCTTCCAACGTGGAGGCGGGCTGGTAGTAAACATCGTCGTCAGCGTCGTCCCCTAGAAGAGGCACGCACAACGGGACATTGTCGTCATTGATCCAGTCAAGTGCAAGATTCAACAGCGATGGCCGGGACAGGCGGCCCAGGGACTTTTGAACGGCACTGTGAGATGGCGGAAGGCGAACATTTGACGACAGCCGCCCCTTGGTTGGGATGGAAAAACGCGCCATGACGATCAAAAGATGGCGGCCAAAACGGAGTTAAGATGTTGAGGACTAAGGAGTTGATCCGAGCTGTTTGCCTCACGCGCCGTGTGTCTCTAGTGAGATTCGGTTGATGTTTCCGTCGTGAAAGTCGTCTATCAGACTGAAGAATGAGGCTCCAGTGAGCGGAGACGCGGTCTGCCGTCGTTGTTGCAGTCTGTGGACGCGTCGTGAGTGAGTGCATCAGCGGTGCACGGGCACACGACGGACGGGGCCGCAGCTGAGGGGCTTGGGGCCTTGGGGCCTTGATGGTGGATTAGGTAAGTTAAGGTTGGACAGGGACGACAAGCGGACTCGTGGAGGCAGGGAAGCTGGCAGGATCCGATGATTAGGTAAAGCCCGATCTGGCCTGACGCACTGGCCATGGCAGGCCGGCGGCGACGAATGGGATAGTGGGACGGGAGGCAGCAACGGCGGGCAGGCGGGGGACGCAAGCTGACAGGACGCCGGCGGCCTAGGGATGGAAATCGAAACAGGACAGGCCGCAGGGGCGCGAGTGGACGCAGTGGCCGTGGCAGTTCGGCGTGGCAGATGCACAGCAGCAGCAGCAGCAGCAGCAGCAGCAGCAGCATTGGCGGCGGCGGCGAGGCACAGTCGGGCCTACTTGCCGAACCTGGCGTAGGCGTTCCGAGCGTCGGAGCATCAAAGGGCTGCTTAGAAATTCAGGGTCCTTTCACAAGGCGATGCCTGGGCAAACGCTGCAACGTAGCCGCCAGAAACCCGCGGCCAGGCCCAAACAGGACCTACCGAGTCATGGCTCCGGCTTTTCATCGTCGGGACTAGACCTTGTTGTTGCAACAATGGCAGAGGTTGGGGTGTGTTGGTTGTGTTTTGGTAGCGCGGACAATGTACTTGCCGTCGGAATTAGTGCCATTTTCAAAGCCATCTATGGGAAACCAACACTGGACCAATCTGGAGGCCGGCCGATAGGTAGCCAGCCGCCTGCCAGCCACGACGTCAGCAAGGCGCACAGAACAAAAAGCTTATATGGTTGAATTATTAATCCCCAGTACTCGAAAAGAGATGAGACACACTTTGTGTACTCAGAAAATAAAAATAAAATAACAAGGACAGAGAGTAAAAAGGAGGGGGGAAATGTCCTTCCCTAAGCCCGTGTACCAGCGCAGGATGACGCCCTGCCCATGTCGATCAACAAAAGATGCGAATGAAAGACGTCAATTGCAAGCAACCCGAAATCGAGGGATGGTCAGGCCAGAGATGCGCAATTACCGCGGGGGACCACTGCATTGCACGGGTCATGATTCGCTGACGAGCCTGGATGACGGATGGATGAAGAGAGGGGCTTAAAATCGAGGATCATGGGTCCCCTGTGAGCGCCAGGGCCGCCGGAGAAGAGGGTGTTCGGAGAGAAAGCAGGTTATGGGAGTACAGCGAGGCCGCTGCCCTGTCGCTCCTACTTGGCTGTATCGTCATTGCCGGAATATGTAGAAGCTTAGCACACGCCGGGAGTGGGATTCCCTCATGCCATTGGCCGTGCCGCCGCTGGAGCCAGGACCCGTTCATCGGCCGGTGGGGGCGCATCTGGCCGCCGCGCGGTACCTCATGGTGAGGCGACGTAGGTAAGGTACAGAATACCTGCGCACCACAAGAACCGCAGCGGTGTCGGCGGTATTCTGCACGAGCAGGGCATGAGGCACGGCTGGGAGGAAGCCCCCCCCGGGCAGGGCACTTGCGTCGCGTGTGGGTGGGTGCAGGTTCCAGGCCTACCGCTGTAGCTGCTAAAGCAACCTGGACGGCGAGGAAACACCTCCAGCGCCCAAAACCTCGCGGGCCACACACAACCCAACCAGGCGCGTGGGGTGGCCACAGGGAAATGGGCACCCCGCCACCCAATGGGGGCAGCGAGCCGCCAGCGTGGAGCTCATTCGGGGCCCCTCCTGGGACGCTGGAAGTCGCGCTGTCGGGTAAAGAACTTGACTAATACAATCCACTCGGCCTGTGTCCGCAACCTGGGTCTCCGAACAAAGGCTTCATTCTCGCCCATTTTCGACTCCTCTTCCCCCATCTCATCCACTTCACCCTGAACCACGCAGCTTGCCAGCTTCAGCAACCCAGCACCGCGTCGCTCACCATCCGACCGACCGACCGTCTGACCAAAAGGACGACATCTCGCGACTCTCGCCTGCCGTCGTCCACGTCGCACTCGCCCCCGACTGCACGCTGCCCCTCATCGAAGCCGCAGCAGGTGCCGAAAAGTTGGAAATTCGAGCCCGGCCTGCCGTTTCCCGCATTGGTTGGCCCGCGCAAGCGCACCTCACTCACACTTTGATACTGTCTGGGGGTCCAGCCGCCAAAAACAGCCCACTGCCCCTCCAAACGCCATCGCTACCGTCCCTGACTTGAGGGCCCAACTTCTTGCAACCACAAAACAACTCGACGTCCTCGCCCTGGACCCGAACTCGACGGAGCCTCCTCGCTCCTCTGTCATCTCGCTGTCGTGACCGACGACCCCGAAATCGCTTCTCAAGAGCCGTCCACGGCAACGCGCTATGTCGCCTTACAGCAGCGGTGGGCGCGCCCCCAACGTGTCTCGCTACCTGCGAGACCTCAACACCGTCAAGGAGCCCGGCTCCGAGGAGACCTTCAGCTTGGAGGATGACCTCGCCATGTTCACCAACACCCAATTTTTCGACTTCGAAACTGGCCAGCACACCGACTATCAGGCACCGCCTGCGAAGCCTGACGCCGAGTCGCAGGCCCCATCCAGCGCCGTCACCGAGGAACTGACGTCTCCCTTGGGCGAGTTCGGCAATGTCGATTTTTCCATGTCAGGTAAGAGGAACTTCTTGTTTCTGTTCGTCGAGCGAGGTTTTTTTTCCCTCGTTGGTTTTACGCGCCTTTCCCGCCTTTCCCGGGCTTCTAATTCATTTATTTCCCCCCGTTTTCGCACTATTTTCACCCAAGTCTGTCTTGCTGTTTGAGTTGCGGCGTCTTTCCCCTTGCGCAGGCGAGACCAACGACATGCATCACCAATACCGTCACATCGCTCACGCCCACATCACCATCTGTTCTGTTGGCCGGGTTCTATCGCACCGTTGGCCGAATAGCCACTGTTTCTGAACTACTGATTTGCCATCGGGCGAACGGGGACGGCATGCGACGGGGAAATGGTGATTCACGATTCACATGAGTCAAGTGGCTCCTGTATGAACCTTAACCATCCGGTCTCGACGATCAACTCAACTCTCCTTCAGGGTCGCAGCCAAGCACATGCATTCACCTCATCACCAGCTCTCGAATTTGTCGTTTCTACCCCACCCGGTTCATGCGTGGCCCATGTTTCATTCGAACGTCTTGATTGGGAGTTTTCGCTGCTTTTTATGCAGGTTGCCGGCCTGCGGTGGTGAGGGACAGCTGCGACTCCAGATTGGAGCTTACAAATTGCCGGGGAATGGTGCAATACCCCGTGACTTGCCGTCATCGACCCTAGCAGGGGGGCATCGACCATCTGGGCAGCCGCCATCAGAGACGGATAGAGCAAGTGCTCGCTGGCCATGGCCTTGTTGTTCCAACATTTAGGCTCGTGGATGCAATTGTTTCTCTGACAAGCGCTATCCGCCCGTCTTCCCCCTCATCCCGCTACCTCGCCGACGCCACGATGCCAGGAACTTATAACCTGCCTTGAACCATCCATCTGACCATGAACAATGACAGGCGACTTCAGCTTCCCCGATTTTACCAACCACTACCCTGCCTCGGGCGTCCCGCCCTTCGCCGAAGGCTTGGGTAACCTTCAACCCCTTCAGCCTAACCCGCAAACCACCTACGCACCCCCTCCCGTTTCTCAGCAGCAAAACCACCACTATGGAGCCCCTGCTCCGCGGGCTGCAGAGACCAGGACTCCCGAGTCCCTGAATGGCGTCAGCAGGCCCGGCCAGAGCTTTGAGGAGCAGTCGCGCGTCGCCGCTGAAGAGGACAAGCGCAGAAGAAACACGGCCGCCAGCGCAAGATTCCGCATCAAGAAGAAGCAGCGCGAACAAGCTCTGGAGAAGAGCGCCAAGGAGATGACCGAGAAGGTCCAGGCACTGGAACAGCGCATCAACCTCCTCGAGACCGAGAACCGCTGGCTCAAGAACCTAGTCATGGAGAAGAATGAGGGCAACGATGATATCGCCTCCATGATCAAGGACCTTCAGAACAAGCAGCCCGCCAAGTCGGCAACGCAAGCTCCGGCGAGCTCGGATTCCGTCAAGGAGGAGAAGTAAAAAGGAGGGTTCAGTCAACACCCGGAGGTTACTCCTGCGTCTGACTCCTGTACACGACGCGTTTAAAGTTCAAGACATTGGTTTTTCCTGGCACCCGATGGGGTTTGATACCGACGAGGAATGAAGAGGGCTATTGTGGGAAGGGGTGTTGATGGCAGGTAGAGGGGTGAAGAACGGGCGGGTTTATTGAGCGTCTTGTGTGTTTTTTGACCGGCAATATGTGATGAATTTTATGTATACCTGCACGAACTCATGACGAGAACGTGGTAGAGTATGACACAGCAATGAATTATATGGATGGGTTGACGACCCTACTCTACGGACTTTGAACAACAACAACAACAACAACAACAACAACAACACAAACATTCGCTCTGGCGCTAAGTGATTTGGTCTCCTACATCGCTCGCAGTTCTCAGTTGAACTGCAATCACGGTCAACTTCGGAAGCAAAATAATTCACAGGCATTCCCTGGCCTCCGTCTTGTCTGCTGGGTTCCATACTCTTGTCGACCACCAGCCCCCCTCCTCTGCTGGACAGTCGCTGCGCGGCATGCCCCATTTGCGAGAGAGAGAGAAAAGTCAAAACAGCAATAAGACCCGGTCAAAATCCATGGAACGTAGCGCTGAATTTTACCTAGACGTTGAGAAAACCCCGCTGCCAAATTGGCAGCTCTGTTCGGAAAGTGGTGGGCTGGTAAGCTGGGCCAGAAGCAAATGGACGACATGGGATAGGAGGACGGGAACGGGAGGCCGCGAGCTGGGACACCAACAACACGAAGGGATTGGTGATGGGAATGGGCCGCCTAGACGGGGGGTGGAGGGGCCTTGTCTCTCGTCGCTGCCCTCGGCCCTTTACCCTCGCTGGCCCTCGCCGTCGGCCCCATCCCTGAGACTGGCAAGACGAATCTGATTCCTCTTGCCGAGGATCCTCAGCGTATTCTGCCTCTCAATCTCGGTCATCTCGCCCCAGTTGCTGATCCGCGACATGGTGCCGTCCTGGTGAACCACCAGGGGTCCGAGGTGATCGAGCTTGGTCGAGGCGCCACCTCCTGCCTGGCCTCCGAGGTCCAGAGTGATGGGAGCGTTGCCGGCCTCCGCGGAGGTACCGCTGGGCGGCGTCTCGGGAAGCGGCGGCAAAGCCAAGGTCTGGCCGGGCTGGCGCTGAGCGTGAGGCTGGCTAGAGTCGGCGCTGCTGGCGCTGGTGCTGTCCGCCGCGGGGGGGTTGCTGGATGTCGCGTTTTCAGGGGCCGGTGACGTGCTTTTCGTGGGGTGGTGCTGGTGGTGGCCCTCCTCGGGGAGAGGTTGCTCTTGTTGGCCGTAGTTGGCTCTCCTCGCCTCCGCCGCCGCCGCCGCGGTGCCCGCCGCGCCGTTGACTGCTGGAGTCGCGGACGACGACGACGGGAATGGCGACTGGGGTGCCGATGATGTGCTCATCCTGCTGTTCAACACAAAAGTTCTGGTGGCGGCGTTGGCAGCGGTCAGGGCGGGTGACGGTCCGAATGATTGACGGGTCAGATTTCGCAGAGGCGCGTACAGGCGTGGGATGAACACGTGTGGTGGTCTCATCTGAGCGTTATACCGTGGGATTCTTTCCCTCTTGATCTGGGGTGAGTGTGTGTTGACCCTTTTCAAACCGACCGTGGGTGGCGGTCGGTGAGGTTGGTAGTTTATGCTGGCGGAGGGAGTGTTCAAGGTGAGAGAGAGAGGTGGGTCCCGCGTCAAAAGTGACTTCTCGTAATTTCCAGACCCCCATGTTTCTTGTTTCTCTTTGTCTTGCAATCAACCCAACGGGCGTTCCAACACACGAGAGCATCGGCCTCGCCACCTTGGGTCACATTTCCCCCACGCAGCAGTGATTCATAGGGCTCGCTGTCATGTTTCGTGGAATGTGATTATTTTGGTTTCTGTTTTCTATTGTACACGGATGCGGAAGGTGCTCGACCATGGCATGACAGACGGCGTGAGCCCGATGTCTAATGTCTAGAAAGTAACTCAGAAAACCTCCCTTTGGGTATCCTTTGGCCTGTGGCCCTGTGCCGTCCCGAATCTAGAACCCGTTTCTATCCGCCATTGCTAACGCCATCGATGCCCACTATGAGCAAGAAAAGGACAAGAAGGAAGGAAAGAGATGCAAGTGGCCGTCTTTAGCGGCGGCCCTCGCCACTGGTCCGGCGACGGTCGAGACGTCTGACCACCGCGCCGAGAACGACTTTGAGGATGCTGTCTGCCGTCAGCAGACCGGTGCTGCCATTCTCCCAGGTGACCGTGTCGACCATGTCGCGAAGATCGCTATCGACTCTGTCGACGAGATCATCGTCGAGCTCCCGTAGAGCCTCGCGGGCGCCGGGCTCATTGCCGACCTGGAAGAATTGCACACCAATCTGGTGTAGGGGAGCGTCGAGTCTGTCGAGCTTCTTGGCCGCGGAGATGATGGTAGACTCGACATCGTCAGAGGGAGCACCGTCGGTGATGACGATAATGTTGATGGGCTTGACGCTCTCGATGTCTTGCTTCTTACTTTCAAGGAGTTGCAGGTAGGGCTTGAGGATGTTTTGCAGACGCTGACCTGTGGGCGTAGCACCGCGGGGACGGACTGAGGTGAAGATACCCTCAACTGTGTCGGCGCGCTTGATGCCGTAGTAGCCACCGGCCGCCTTTCCCTCTTTTGGGTTGGCACTCGCGGACGTCTTGTGGTTGAGGAAGTAAAGATCAATGCCGTCGGCATCGTGGGCGGTGCAGATGGGGGTGATTGCGCGAAGAACGCCCTGGACCTCAGGCCAAGAGCGACCCGACATGGAACCCGAATCGTCAACGACGAAGATGGTGTCGAAGGAGGTCAAAAAGGCGTATGGATCCTCGGGGGTAGAGACGCTCACGCCCGAGATGGAGGTGACGGAGCTGACGTTGGAAGGGGCTGGCGAGGGGCTTCTAACCGGACCGCCATTGGCTCCCAAGAAGCCGGTCCCTGAAGAGGTGGGGGGAGACACCGAGTAGGCAGGGGGCGGCTGATCGGGAGCTGATTGTTGGTCAGCGTCTGTTGGGGTCGGAGGGGTGATGAAGATGGTTGGCAACTTACTGTTGGCGAGCCGAGCCGCAGTGAAGGGGTTGTTGCTGGCAGGCATGGGGCTGGGGCTGGATGGCGTTGTCGACTTGCTGGTTTGGGAGGAGGATGTCGACTTGCGGATGAACCTGTCCTTGACGCAGCCTAACAGGGACTTGCGCATCTTCTGCTTGGGGTCGTTGAGATATATCGACGTTGGGGAAGAAGAAGACATGTCTGAAGTGAAGTGAGGCATGATGCAGGCTTCAGGAAGGTCGATTGATATAGGTGGTGAGTGGGGCAGGAGCTCGGAGTAGGCGATTTAGGACCGTTCTTTCCTCAAAAGAAGGTTTTGTCGTGAGCTGGAATGAGGAAACTCTGATGTTGTTCAGTCACTCAAGGTGTATTGGTGACAAAGAGGTGTTTGTGGTGTGTTTGCTTGGTCTGCTGGTGCTCTTAGAGGAGTCTTTGTGGCTTGTTGTGTGGGATACATGTTGTTCAATGCTCAGGCCTCACTGTTCTTCTTATAAGTGACTCTTGCTAACTACCCAAAGAGATCCGTAGTGTCATATGTTGCCCTTCAATATGCCTTGGATGGCGAAGTTTCGAAAATCGATTTAGTCGCCCAAGCGTTGCTGTCACCAGCGCGTTTGGCTGAGGACGGCGTTTTGCGGCTCGCTGACACAGGAGGCTCACGCCGTGGCGGAGCTCAAATGAATGGATGCGGGGGGAATGTGGTCTCGGGAGTGGTGGTGCTGCGGCCAAATGTACAATTTCATTGGCTCGGGTGGGGCTGTATCGAGGGGCTTAGCTGGTCAAGCCTCTTTTACGAGTCTGCCTTGGTTGGCGGCGCGTGGTTCGCCATCACGCTCTGCCTGCCTTGTGAACCCCCTGACTCTTTGCACATGCGCTTGTTCTTCCTAATATGTTTTGCTTTCTCGAAGGATCCTGCCCAGATCCCCGGGTCCAAGGATCTTGGCCAAAGATGAGGGTGTGTTGACGAATGCGGGTTCCATGACAAACAGCTGTGTTTTGTGACGCCCCACACTGGGTGTGTCAGCAAGCGAATGGCAGGAATACCTTAGGTAAGGTACCTTAGGTACGTGGCTTTGATGACACAAGTCACGTGCCGAATCGCGCGCCTGTTTTCGGCCGGCCAACAGCGTCGGCCGTGTTCCGTTTCTTGGGTGCCTACTTTACCTTGAGGCCCGCTGAGGAGATGGGGTTGCCATCTGGCGCTAGAGTCTCGGCACCCGGGGTCCCAATGAAGGCTCGCCGCTCGCCGTTGTTCACGATGATTCTGGAAAGCGTCACCTGGATCCGGCCGGAAAACGCCAATGCAAGAGGCCAAATCTCGTGGAATACCGTCCACAGGCACACTGGCGACGAATTGCGCAACGCTCTGCTGCGACGGGCTTCTCCGCCTGTAGATAAGCGCGGCGCGTCTGGAGGCAGATCTCCAGAGGCATCTTCGATCTCGGAACCCTGGGAGCTGTCAATTTTGTTGATCGGGTGCACCGACCCACGACGAGAACTGAAGCGTCCTGAATGTCCCGTTCGGGCCCCGCATCGGCCGGACTAAGCTGCCGTGGGACGCTGCGATTGGACCGATGGAGGACATCACCCCGGCACGCCCGCGAAACATGGCGCCGGTGGCCCTCGAGGTCGGAGGGATTACACAGTATAATTTAAAGGAGATGCATCGCTCCGTATTGGCGAGGGCTGTTCTCTCCACGAGGTCGCACTCTGTCCCGGACGGGCGACTCTCACCCCCGCTGCTTGGGCGACGAGCTGGTTATCACAATGGGGAACGGGGCAGACCGAGATGCGGAGATCCGCTCAGGAGCAGGACACTGACTCTGGACACCGCTTTTTACGTACTCGCGGTGCCATGCACGGCATCATCATCATCATCATCATACAGGCTCGCAGCGCTGGCGGAACAGCAGAAGAAAGGACAGTGGTAAGAAGAAAGCCGCGATGCGTCACGAGGGGACAATGGTGCGCCGTGACCCTACCAGGACGAAACAAACAGCTTTTGCCGCTGCCGCTGCTGCTGCATCCGCTCACCGACTCCACTGGCCACTGGAGAGCTGCAAACATAAGGTATTGGAGTAGAGCAGTGCAGAGCTTCCGTAAGGTAGTTGTTCACCAACGAGAATCCGGAAGATACTGGCCCTGAAGACGGCACGGCGGCACGCGTCCGGGGGAGACTACCTTGGGCCGCAAGCACGGGCTGCATTCCACAGCTCAGGTTCTCCCCCAGCCGGAGCTGTTTTGAACCCCCCGTGCCCCCGTCGTCGAAACGCTGGTCGGTGACCGTCTGCCAACTTCGTCAAGTGACGAGTCCCACGCCCATCTTCAGCGAAAAAAGAGCGGCCCCTCAGCCTATCAGCTCGCCTGCTGTGTCCTGCAAAACCCACAACTGGAAGAGCCTGCACAGAGCTGCGCTCCTGCCCTGCAGGGATTCCCAAGCCAACGTCAGGGCCCAAGTGCCGGTGAAGAGAGGCCTTTCGCAGCTTCCTCGTATAAGACGGTTTGTGTACCCCTCGCTGCCTCGCTGCCTCGCCTTGCAAAGGTTTCCCTTATCCGGCTTCTCTTTATCTCTCTCCTTCTGCCTCACCTCGACCTCACCTCGACCTCACCTCGAACTCACCTCGACCTCCCCAGTCGGGTAAACAGACGGGGCGACCGATCGCGCTCCAGACCGAATCCACAACCGCTGCCCTTTTTCTTTCAGCAGCAGCGACCGCCAACGTAACCTCAGCCTCTGGCACTTCACGCTGTCGACACTCTCCCAACGGCACTACACGCTGCCCGACTGCGACGATGTTCAACCGCAAGTTCTCCATCAACCGCCACACCGGTGTGCCCAAGCCCAGACGCTTCAGTGTCGGCGAGGCTGCTGGAGCGAACGGTAGGAAATGCCCCGGACTTTGCCCTTTGCTCTTCGCCCTTGTCCCTTCTTCCTTTGCGCCTCACCATCCTGGGTGCTCCCACTGCATTGCTGAATCGTTCTGCGCGCTCAGTGTGCACCTTTCAGGAGAGCGCGCAAGCTGTGTGCAGAGCAGAGAAACGCAGAAGAAAAAAAAAATAGGGGAAAAGCTTGTCGTCCAGCTGCGTTGTTGGTGCGGGGTAGGAGCTGAAATGCTCCTCTCAGCTCCAACACCAACGTCTCCAGCAAGCTGCCCCTCGTTCCCCACACTGCTGCTCCAATTCGAGCTCGATGACATGCTTGGCTCCCCTGGGCCCGATCGGTGGCGACAGCGTCAGATTTTCAAGCAGAAGCTGACAGTTGCTTCAGAGGTCCAGTCCAAGACTCACAGACAGTTCCGCAACGCCCACGAGGGCCACCAGCCCCATGCCGGCCTCGATGCCAGCCGTTCCTCCACTGGCGTCGTCTGGTGCACTGAGCGCGCCGCCGAGTACGGTTTCCTCGAAGACCCCGACTCCTGGGCCAACCTTGGCCAGGGTGCGCCCGAAGTCGAAGACGACATTGCCGGCTGCTTCCCCCGTCCTACCACGATCGACATCTCCATGGCCGGTCGCGAGTATGGTCCTACGGCCGGTATCAAGCCCCTCCGTGAGGCTGTCGCGAACCTCTACAACGTCATGCACCGTCAGGGCAAGCAGAGCCAGTACACCTGGGAGAACGTCGCCATCGTTCCCGGTGGTCGTGCTGGTCTGATTCGTATCGCCGCCATTCTCGGCAACTCTTACCTCTCCTTCTTCTTGCCCGACTACACGGCCTACAACGAGATGTTGTCTCTCTTCAAGAACGTGCGTATCCAGGCATTTGGCCGAGCAGCACGGAAAACCACTTGTCTGACTGTTGAATCTACAGTTCTCCGCCATTCCCGTCCCTCTGGCCGAGGAGGACGGCTACCACATCCACCCCGATCGTATCTCCGAGGAGATTTCCCGCGGTTCCTCTGTGATTCTGACCTCGAACCCTCGCAACCCCACTGGTCGCGTCGTTGCGAACCCCGAGCTGGCTGAGATCCAGGACATCTGCCGTGGCCGCGCCACCTTCATCAGCGACGAGTTCTACTCCGGCTACAACTATACGAGCAATTGCGACGGCAGCACCATCTCTGCCGCCGAGAACGTCGAGGATGTTGACGAGGACGATGTCCTCATCATTGACGGACTGACCAAGCGTTTCAGACTTCCAGGATGGCGCATTGCTTGGATCATTGGCCCCAAGGGTATGCTTTCCTCCACTTCCAAAACAATTATTTCGGTGTGCTAACACGGCCTACAGAGTACATCAAGGCGTAAGTCACGGCGCACATCGATCTTGCAGCAAGATATACTCACGCAGCCTTAGTATCGGTTCCTGCGGAAGCTACCTTGATGGTGGCGCCAACCACCCCTTCCAAGAGGCTGCCATCCCCATGCTGGACCCCACTCTTGTCAAGGCGGAGATGGTCTTCCTGCAGAAGCACTTCCGCGTAAGTCAGGCATCCCAAGACGACGCCCAGCATATGCTGATGAGATGAACAGGACAAGCGTGACTACGTCGTTCGTAGACTGCGCGAGATGGGCTTCGTCATCAAATACGTTCCCGACTCCACTTTCTACCTGTAAGTTGCAGACTTCCAAGCCATGCACAGCCCAAACATTGACGTGACCACAGCTGGCTGAACCTGGAGGGTCTTCCTGACGCCATCTCCGACGGCCTCAACTTCTTCCAGGCCTGCTTGGAGGAGAAGGTCATCGTCGTACCCGGTATCTTCTTCGACCTGAACCCCTCGAGACGCCGTGATCTCTTCGACAGTCCTTGCCATCACTTCGTCCGCTTCTCGTACGGTCCCAGAATGGAGACGCTGAAGAACGGCTGTGATGGTATCGAGCGCGTTGTGAACAAGTAAGCCACCAATCCGACTGCACGACATGACCCATGTGCTAAAAGCTTTTCAGGTTCAAGAAGTCCTCTGCTTAGACGGAACGAGGTGTTCTGGTATAGAGGAAAGATTATTTTCTTCTTCTTTTTTGGTGATTGATTTGGTGATACGCAAGGCTGAATGTTCGACGCGGCGACCAAGAGGCCGCGATTTTTACTGTGAGCTGCGAAAGGGAGGGCAGGACGGGATGGCATAGAGAGAGCCCGCAACAGAGGACACATTGAGGCTCACCAAGAAGCTTACGTGGTATCACGGACACGCCGACAGAGGTGTTTTGAGAACCAATTGATTTCTACTGATTCCCATGCATGCTCGCACCCAAGGCGTACTTCTCATGAACGTTAGCCAAGAACCCTGGTTCGAAACTGCCACTAATCTTAGGGGCAAAATGAAGAGCCCTTGCTGCACAGCCTCGATGCTCGCCGGCTGGATGCGGCTCAACAGACCCGCCGAAACATGATTCACATGATTCACCGACCACAACATCACGAGAACGCAAAGTTGGGCCTTTTTTTTTTGCGAATGACATTTTACAGGTTTTTTTTCGGTTTTTGCTATCTCCCTTTTTTTTTTTTTTTTTTTACCTGATCCAGTCCCTTGCCAACCACATCGTCCTCAATCTGTGATACAGTCGCCAGGAACTTTCCTCCCCCAAAAAAGCGCAAAAGAAAGAAAGAAAAGGTTTGCAGCCTTCGTGTACCATTCCGAAACCCAATATTTCGGTCCTCTCGTCGAAGAGGAGAGAACGAAGGACCGTTTTTCTAAATATTCCCAACACGAAGGAAAACCCAAATTGCGGTTCCAAAGCTCATTATCATTTCCTCTGGGTTCCCATCGTCAGTCCCTGAGTCCAAACCTCGGGGCGCGATGGCACTGTCCTCATTTTCTATGAGCGAGAATCTTGCCAAACCGGCAGGGAAAAGGCGAAAATTCGTGGACTTCGTGAATTGTAATCAAACATCGTCAGATTGGTCCTGGAAACTTCCATCCAAAGGAAGAGACGCCTCATCGTGACGACCGAGAGGGACTCCGGAGAAAAGAATAGAAGTCTATTGTTAATTCTGTCACTTCATGGAAATGACGTGGGCATTGGTGATGGAAGCCACCGAGATGGAGGCTCCCGTGTCGTTGCGCACAGTGATGACGGGCGTCACGACCAGCTGGACGCGCCAGTGCTCCGCCTGCAGAATGTGCGGATCAATGTTGGGAGCGACGCTGACCATCGTCTGAGTGCTGAAGCGGGCGCCTGCGTCGGGGAAGCGGAACTCGAAGGTGCAGCGAGACGTAAACATCTTGGCGGAAATGGCCCAGGCTTTCTCAATCATGTTTCGCAGGGCATCGTCAGCCTCCTCCAGGTTCGGGCCGCCCTCGGACTCGTCGAGGAGTAGAGGGGCGAGCATCTCGCGGAGCTCGGCCTGGAAGTACTCGATGCGGTGGCTACGGTACGCATCGTAGCGCTCGTGGTTGATGCATGAGTTGACAATGGCCGCGATGCGATCGATGCAAACCTGAAGGGCACCACCTTGGCCAGCTGTCACGTCAAGACAAATTGATTAGCATGGCTTTATTCGTCGGGAGTCAAGCGAGAAAGGGGGGAATTACCAGACAAGTTGTTCATCTCGTAGCGAATCTCACCAATCTGGCGATCAGCATCCACAGAAAAGCCCTGCCAAGCCTCGAAGACAAAGATGCGGTGGACCAACAGATCGATGATCGCGCGAGAAATGAGACAGGCGCGAGCCACGCCGTCGTTCATGTGTTGACGGATGTACGACCAAGCCTGCTGCTCGCTGAAGGGAGCATAGAGCGTGGTCATGTAGCGAATAACGGCGACTTCGGAGAAGCGCGACATGACACTGGAGTCGATCGAGGAGGCGAAGCGGAGCACCTAGCCCCGGGCCAGACCCCAGACACCCTCGAACGCGCGAGCGTAACGCTCGTTGTCACCACCGTCGTCTTGGTTGAATCCGCCTCCTGAGCCAAAAGCACCTGTGCCAACGTTCGTGCCCTTACTCATCGAGCGGGGACCGTTGCCGCCCTGACCGAAGGATCCTGGAGTATAGCCTCCCTGAGTGTAATTGGCGGTGTGGTAGCTATGGCCCGATGATCCGGCGACGTGGTTACGCTGCGGGCGCATACCTTGGTCGGGGCCACCGGTGAAGTAGTGCTGATTGGGTCCAAAACCAGGAGTCTGGGGGATCAAGGGCGAGGGGCGGCCAAAGCCCGATGAATGACTGTCGAAGTTGCTGAATCCGCCACGGCTGGCCGAGCGAGGAGTAGGGCTGGCGAGAGGGCCACCGCCTCCGTTGAAATCACGTCGCGAACCGGCATTGGATCCAGGTCCGTAGCTAAAGTTATAAGAGGCATCAGAATTGTCGAAACTGCCACCCATAGAACCGCCGACACCAGGGTGGAATTCAGGGGCGTTGGGACGAAACGAAGTCGACTGAGAGTGGAAGGTTCGGGTGCCCATGGCAGTGCCAGGTCGAGAATGCATGTCGAAATGATTGCCATAATCACCAGCTCCTTCGAAGTCGTTGAGCTGCTTGAATCCGCTGGTAAAGGGGTTGCGGGAGTCTCCGGCTCGCGAGAAAGGGCGAATAGGCGGCACATGGGGCTGAGCGCGAGCGACGCTGGAAGCGCGGGTCCAGCCAGCAGATGACATGGTTCTGTTGTCGGCGGGGCGACGGGAGTTGTTGAACAAGCCCGGGTAAGAAGATGGGGTTGCGTTCTGAGTGGACGTAAATGCTGGGGTGGGCTCCGCGCTCTGCTGGTAATTGAACGGCTGGAGGGCGTTATTCATGGAGGGCATGGGCTCGTGGGACTCAGAAGGCATGGATGAGCGAGCCGGAACCAGTTGCTGCTGCTTAGGTGACTGAGACGTCTGACAGGGCCGGTTCTGCTGCTGTTCCAGGGCAGCGATGCTGGCAGCACTCAGCGCAGTGACCGACTTGCTTGCAGAGCCACTCTCATGCTCACCATGCACCCAGCGCGAGCTAGATCGGGTCATAAACTCCTTGAGCATCTGCAACGAATTTGTCAGCCCTCCTTGAGTCGCGGAGACTACTAGTTCCAAGGCACATACCTCCAATAACTCGTCCTTGACCTCGTCGGCGCTATCGTCGCCATCTTTTCGATGTTCGATCTTGGCCAGATACTCACGCACAGTGTTCTTGTGGTTTTCGGTCTCCACGTGATAACGGGCGAGGCGGTCTTCCACCTCGTCGTACTTTCCTTGAAGGTCGGCGATGTCACGCTTAAGCTGCTCACGCTCCTCCGAAATGATATTGGTCTCCAGCTTATTGGAACAGAGAACCTTGTTGTTGTACTCGAGGTCAAGGCGATAGTCAGAAACCTCGTTGATGGCTTGGCGCAGCATGTTATTGACCTCTTGAGCGTACTTTTGGAGGCCCTCGCAGAGGTCATTGGAAATTTTGCTGGGAATGCCAGGGGTGCGTCGAATGGCCTGTTGGGTAGTCATGATGCCGGCTTGAACCTGGCGGGCAGGGGCCCAGGCCGGCTTTATCTTCGGGTCAGCTGAAGGCTCAGGTGAAGGGACAGGCCGAAAATTGGGTGGGGGCGTTGTGACAGAAAAAAACAAGATAGTGTGAAGAAAGTTGAATCAAGGCTGAGGATGAAGATGGAGGGAGTTTCGAGGATGAGGTGATTTGGAATGACTTACGTGAGTTCGTGCGAGCTCAGAACGACGGCTCTCCCGAAGAGGACCGGTCAAGGGGCCCTCGAGCTGACAATGAGCCGCCATCTCAGCAACAACCTTCTTGGCTTGGGACGGGTCGTAGGGAGCTAAAGACTTGTTTTTCTCCTCCGAGATGGTAGCGAGGCCGGACTGAGTACGCCGAACGTCGCTGTTGACGGTGCCGGTAGCACTAGTCGGGTTGGAAGTCTTGACTGGTGTTTTGACGTTACTAGGAACGGGCTGGAATTCGCGGTGCGAAGTAGCCGCAACGGGGACGGAGCGATATCCAGCTGAGTTGAGTTCAGCCACAGGATGACTGGTAGGGGTCGCAAAACCAGTTTTTTCGGAGCGGACCGACGCCTTGCCTGCAGAGAAGCTGGGGAGGTGCTGGGCGTTGGACGAACCAAGTTGTTGAGAAGTGCCTCGGTTGCTGAAGGTGTAATCAGGCTGGAATTTCGGCGGTTGAGGTAGCTGATAATTCCGCTGATAATCTTGGAGATAGAGCTGGCCGGCTCCAGTGGGAAGCTCTGGTCCAAAGACGTCAGAGGGCGACTTGTTGGAGTCGCGGACGGTACTCGCCGACGAGCTGGGGGTAGACTGGTACTGTCCAGGCACAGAGCCAGGAGGGGAGTGTTCCGAAAGGCGAACACCTCCACGATCTCCTCCTGAGCTGCTGCTGTCGTTGCTTGAGTTAGCCATTTTTGAATCCCTGAATTGTTGGGAAGTGCCTCTCTGCAGTTCAGATGAGTCGTCCGGGATGACCCTGTGAAGGCAGAATCGCCTCAGAAGAGATGGAGGGAGGACGAGGGGGTAAAACAAAACAACCCACGATAGACCGTGGAAGGGGAAAGAAATGTTTTGATGAGAATTTGGCGAAGGTTAGAAAAGAGAGACAAGTGGAAGGGGAAGGTGGTTTGTCAATATTTTTGTCAAAGGCAAGTCGTTCCTTCCGCGTCAAGGTGGGAGCAGTTGACGCTAACCTTTTCAGGAGTTGCACCATATTTTTCCCATCTGGATAAAAACTCCTGGGAGATGGGAGAGAATGCAGGGCAAAGTGAGCATCCTTTTCACTCACCAAGGTGAGTCAAGGTGAGCCTCGGTGAGAGGACCTCATCCATGCTTTGCCTTGCCCCCTTGGTGACTCCCAACTGATCCATGACAACAATGAACTGAAGGAAAGAAGCATGGAGAATAAAGATATTCCGTAAATCTTTGAGGCTTTGGTTCATCCAAATGTCTCTTTTCAACACTTGTCATGGCTTCGAAGCCCAGAGGGGGGGGGGAATGGGGATGGATCGATGCCCTGTTCCAAAGAACCAAGACACGGGAGACAGAAAAATGAAGAACAGGTTGGAAGATGGAAGTTGAAGAAAAGAGAGATCACATACCAATTAATCGGGCAAAGTCCCAGGTCCGTAGAGCAATTTCAGAGCAGAGGTTGCCTGGTGAGAAGGCAATCCGGGCTGAAACTTCAAAGCAAATGTCCAGCCGGCTATGAATATTTCTCGACTGAGGATGATCCGCCGCCTCAGTTGTGACAGTCTGGCTACTCGTCAGCGCCGAGATCGGAAAGAGTGGGAGGCAAATGGGTAGTCTGACACGCAAGATTCGGCCAAGAACGAGAGCAGTTCAAGCTTTCGTCAGAACCAGGCGATGAGTATTCTGATGAGCCAAATGCCGCTTCGTAGCCAGAAGAACAACAATCCCGAGCAAAAGCACAGAAATTCGACCGTAGTGCTCTTTGGACGCGTCAGGCAGCGCGCAAAACTTTTGGATAGTCTGTTCGTCAGAAATGTCAGTTTGATGTCACTTCAGAGGAAAGACGAGAAGGGAAGGGCAGTACCTACTCTCGTACGTCAAACTTACTGTCCCACCTCTAAAAGATGAGGCACAGCGTAGAGTTTGAGAGAAAGAGAGAAAGAGGGGGGGAGAAGCTTCCAGCAGGACAAATCAGATGCTGGACGTTGCGAGTACTTTAAAGCATCGAGAATGAAGCCGACGTTTAAAGGTTCCGAAGCGTTCGAGAAGCCTCGCGTCTTGAGGTGTAGAGAAGTCAGAGAGAAGGAAGAAGTAAGTGATGAGAGATGGGAAGGAATACAGTAGATGGGGGGGAAAAGGTGGAATAAGGAAAGATGAAAATGGATGGCGGGAAACGAGAAACAGAAGAGATGAGAAGAAATTTCAAAAGGGCGAGAGCTGTGGAGTTGCTTAGTCGTTTGAGACTTGTAACTACCCTCTTTGCCAGTCAATATCAACAAGGGCGGCGGGGTGCTCACCACGATGATGTTGTGAGGCGGGTCGTGATCTGTCAGCATGCCAAAGGGCCAGGAACTCACAGGGTCTAAACAAGAGCAGCAGTTTACTCAAACCATCTAGCTGGGAGACAGTTCTGGAACCACAACAAGAACAGTGAGAACAGCTCAACATACTTTGTTGGCCAAACACGCAGGAAGCTCGGAGGAGGTGGACAGGCAATGCAGAAGGCTGAAGTGCTCATGATTATGGCTCAAGGGATTGCTAGCTGTGTTTTTCGTGCGTGAGTGACAGTGACTAGGTGGCTAGCAGTCAAGTCCAAGGAGTTGGGCTGTGTCCCAGCAGGGTCTGAGCAAACCAGAATTCAAGACTAGCAGAACCAAGTGCAGGCCAGCAGAGTAACATGACGAGACTTGTTGTGAACAAAGACAATGCTTGGACAGTTAGGATCAGCAAAAGACCCTGAAGGTCCACCAATGTCAACAAAGTGCCGTCCGAAACATGACTCTCATATGCGAGTGACTTGTGTGGAAAGTGCAACAGGCATAGGCATAGAGGATCGAGAGAATCCTACTATCCACACATTGAACCTGTTGGGTGGTATGCAACAGCGCATTGACGGCAGGCTGCACACATGAACAGGAGAAAAGTAACATTCAAGTCAAACCGGGATTATGAGTAAACCCCAGCTGTGGTTGCTGGGGACTGACATGTAGAACTTGACAAATACACTGACAATAATCAGCCACGGCATTCTGTCAAGGCAAGATCCAGGGCACCTGGTTCCACTTGCTTCAAATACTGTTGGAGGGGGGCAGACAGGTAGCAACACTGAGATTGGGACTAAGAAAAACATCAACCTGGACAAGAGTCGTGCCAACTGGCCTGATGCCAGCAAGGCCCTTGCAATGGAAGGTAGATATCAAAGACAGAAGATGTATGTGCTAAAGAATAAAATTTTAGTACCTAAATAGGCTTTGAGTACACTAGAGCCTCCTGGCACCTTACCCAGACGCCGCTTTGGCAGCCTGTTATCCGCTCCGCATGTAATGGGGGACGTGGAAGGAAATGACCTAAGGTACAGAATCAGCCAGAAATAATTGGCAATCGAATGTGCAGCGCAAGCATCGTGTTTTCTGCTGGAGAATCAGTGTGGCGTCGATCCATTCTCCTGCGGTGATTGGGTAGACCTTTACTCTCCGATTCCGGTGCAACAGAGCCAGATCGGGGGCGACCGTCAACTGGCGCCTTCCTTCTTGAGGAGGTAAGCGGAGAGACGAAAGGCCGGCTTGCTGTTCTGGTCAGCCAAAGCAACGAAGCATGGGTTCTCCTGATACGCACTTTGGTAAATCCTAGACGAAGCTTCTTCGAGGCCATGAATTAGCTTTCAGATCGCTCGTGTGCGAGAGAACAAACTGCTGTAGACGGCATCTACAACAGGTGACGCGTCGATCATCCTGCCTCCAAAATAGCGACCATTGAGACCCCTGATGGCATTCTCGCCACCCTGGACCTTATCGAACTTCAGATAGATGTCGCCCTTGGAATTGGGGTCAACAGAGATGTGGACAACACGGCCGTATTTGCTTTCTGCTTCCTGTCGAACGTCGTCTTCCAGCTCTTTAACCCAGTCGTCACCCTCTTCTCTGGAAAAACTGTTAGCACATAATTACGTTAAACGCATAGAGGAAACAAAACCTACTCTTCGGGGTCGAACATGTTGTGGAGAACAACGCATCGGCTGGCCATGTTGACATTCACCGGCAGGGGTTTGGTCTCGGTCTTGGGCTTCAGAACCTGTCGCTCATCTGCTCCGTTCGAAGCGTCGTCAGTCCTGGCAAGTTTTCTCATCAGGGCATCACGGCTATAGTTGTTAAAGTTGACTCCGGCAACGTCCGTATCGTCCAGGGCGCTGGCGCCGCCAGACTTCTCGCTGTCTCGTCCCCCCGCACGGTCGAAAGCCGATGTCTGCGGGCCGCGGCCACCCGCGCCCGAGAATGCAGAGCCTTGATACGCTTGGTTCTGACCAGGAAATCTCTGCAACATGTTGGCAGTGCTCTCAGGGGTGAACTTATCGTTTCCGAGGCCAACACGAATCGGGCGACCAGCAAGATCAAACCCGTTCATCTTCTCAAGGGCCTCCCGGGCTTGGCTTGCTTCGCGGTATCTGAAGACTGGTCAGCGTCAAGGTGGGGGAAATGGTGATCGGGCATCATACTGTACGAAACCATAGCCTCGGCTGCGTCCGTTATCGTCCTTCTGGAGCTGGACGAATTCAAGTTCACCGAAGGGCTCAAAGACGGCCTGCAAATCCTGTTCGGTGACGTTGAAGTGAATATTGCCAACGTAGAGCCGGTGGAAAGGAATCGAGTTCGGGTGGGCGCCGGCGGTTTCGGAATTGCGAACCTGCCGGTTCTTCTCGGCCTCTGTGAGCTGGACAATGATAGGGATACCTAACAGCTTCTGCCCGGTAAGTTGAAGAGCTTGAGTGACAGAATCCTCGTTCTTGAATTCAACGTAACCAACTCTGGAGCATGTTTAGTTTTCTTGCGCCTGACGCTCTTGGGAGGTGAGAACTTACCCCTTGGATCTCTGGCTGATGCGATCCTTTACAATCTGGGCCTCATTGACGGGGCCGACCTTTTCGAAAAACGCCTTCAGGTCGCGAGTGCGAAGGCGGGCGGCGAGCTGCTGGACAAAGACAGTGCGGCGATCGCGTTCATCTTCAGTAAGTTGTGGTGTTGCCTCACGCTTGGAATTTTCTGGACGATCGTCATCCCTTGGCCGGCGATGGTCCCCAGAGTAGCGGTCCGAGCGATCGCGGCGTTCGCGATAGTCGCGGTCGTCCCGCGACGAGCGGTAAGAGCGGTGGGGTGAGCGAGAACGGGAGCGGGAGTGTCTCCGTGCGCCTCTGTAGTAATCACCATCTCCTCTGTGACGACGTGAGTGACGGCGGTCATCATCGCGGCTTCTGCTTCTCCGCCTACTCTTGTGGCTGCCAGCGTCGCTTCGGGGGGTGGATGCCTTGTAGTCGTCTGGGGTTCCGCGTCGGCTTCGTGTCGAGCTGCGGTCGCGACGGTCGCGGTCCCGTCGGCGGCGATCGTAGTCGCGATCACGGCTTCCGTCGCGGCCACGATCGCGCTCCTTGCGTTCAGGCCGGTCCCCATTGGGACGATCCTCCACGTCGTTGGCCTTGGGCTTGCTCTCGGTTGAGCTTTTTGCGGTGGCGTCGAGCAACGCCTCTACGTCTAGGCCTGACATGTTGTCTGCGTCGTAATGCAAGCGGTGTGCAAATACTCTTCTTTCAGCGGTCGGAAGGCTGATCTCTGCCGGGGAAGAGCAGAATTTTGTCGCGGCGCCGATGGAGGGGAAGAAGGCGAGTGAGGTTGCGTGGGACGGGGAGGCTAGGAAACCTTGGGCACCCGCTAATGTAGGGTGAGTGAATCGGGTCTAGGGACCAGCCCAAGCACTCGAGGTGCCGTGCCAAGCCAAGGTGGGACACGGAAATAACAGGCCTTACCTAAGGTACCTTACCTTACGGCATGTGGATGTGATGTGGGGGGCTGAGTCAGTCGAACAGCATGAAGTCCCTAAGGTACCTCACCTAAGGTAGGTACAAAACTTGCATGCCTCATGTGTCATCACGTGATTCTCCTTGCATTCAGCCCGTCAAGCATCTCAAGTTCTGCTACGCATTTCCCTTTTTACTTCCAACCGGAGGCCCGACCAGACCCCCTCTACGGCTGGCCGTGAACTGGTCTGCTGCAATGGTTCGCCGTGAGATGCGACCATGGCGTCGATAAAGTTCTTCCATTCGCTCCGGGGTAGTGCTATGGTCGTGACATAGGACAAACATCAAACTCGTCGCCGCAACGGTCCCGGTCCCGGTCCCGGTCACGATTATGCCCAACATCAAAGCAACTGGTGGAGAAAAAAAGTCGAACGTGCTGTCTAATTAAGCCATAGCCCTGAGTTGTGGTATCATTCAAAATACTCTGTACTAAACCAGCCTGTCATGACGAGATGACGGCTCTTCCCATGACCGCATTACAGCTGGCTGGGGCGCTGTGATAACGCAAGAACCAACTCGACCCTTCCCGTCTCCTCAAAACGCCCGGTGAAACGAACCCATTACAGCGTAAAGTAGTCCTATGAGCGTATATACATGGGGGGCATGGAACGGTGAAGAATGGGGCAAAAACTGCTCCGTCGGGCATTAATATGGGCCCCCACAGGTCGTCATCATCGCATGGTGTATAATGTTGCTTTGGTCGAAGAAGATGTAAAATTAATTAGTCTTGACGATAGGAGGCAGTTCCGTGCCGAAGATGCTATCCCAGAACCGGCTGGTGACGCCGAAGCCGAGCTCGTAGTCAAGGAAATGATGCTGGAGGTGGTACTTCTTTAGCTCCTTGTACCAGAGCGGGAGGTTCTGGTGGTGGAGGAAGTAGTGCGTCAGGTCGTAGAGGATATAGCCGAAGATGCCTCCGCAGTAGACGGCAGTGGCATGATGCCAGCTGTACGAGAAGACGAAGTGCGCCAGTTTCCAGAAGGGCGTTGCGAGGACGACGAACAACGTCGGTGGCATGACAAGGCGGTACTTGTCCATCGGGAGGTAGTGGTGGATGCCATGGAGGAGGAAGTGCATGGTGATACCGACGCGGTTGTCAGGAAGCCACCTGTTCACTGGAGTCAGCCATGATATCGACGCTTTGAGTGGTGGGGGCAGCATACTTGTCGAGGTGGAAGAGGAATCGGTGCAGGATGTACTCGATCAGACTCCAAAGCACGAAGCCGAACATCCAGAACGAGGCCTCGTGCAAGGTGCTGTCAAAGCCCTCCCTGGCGAGATAAGTGCCGTATGCCACTGGCGGGATCCAGACCAAAGGGACAACCCACCAGGGCGTCTTGGAGAGAGGCTCGAGGAAGTTGCCGAACAGGGGTGCAGACTCGCCGCCCTTGTAATGACGCGGGCGATGAACCTGGTCGAGATAGAACTCCTTGCTGAAGCCTCCGTACCAGATCTGGGGGAACAACGGACGGCTCAGGTCGAGGAACTTGTGTTTCTTGTAGTCGGTCGAGTAGTCCGTCTCCTTGCTCAGGTCTTCCTCGCTGGCCATACCCGTTCGGGGGTGAACCCACCGCTCGCCGTCCCAGAGCTCACCGTTCTCGTTCATCTTTGGCTCCTCCTCGGCGGCCTTGACGGCACCGTTGCCATTGGCCTTTCCGTTCGCATGTCCATTCGCCTTGCCGTTGACCTTGTGGGCCGATCCGTTGACAGCCTTTTGAGAGATGACAAAGCCCACCAAAGAGTCGTCGAGCACCTCGTACGCGGCCTCGGAATGGGGATGGGAGGTCGGGTCGCGCAGGATGGCCTCGATGTCCTTGCCGGCGTAGTCGAAGACGAGGTTGGCGCCACCGGGATGGTCTTGGGCGAAGTCGGTCACATCGTAGACCTTGGTGCCGATGGTGACATAGCAGGACTTCTTGGAATTATGGGCCTCGACTTCGGCACGCGTGAAGGTAGGGAGAGTTCGCGACGGCATGGTTGCAGAGTGCAGGGCGAAATGTCGGCAGGCAGGGACTTGGGCTGAAACAAAACCGGTGCTGGTGCTGGCTGGCGATTCCGATGCGGTGGCCGATTAGGTGGTAGAGTGGCCGAGTCCAAATTGGACGGGAAAGGAGGCGATGGTTGAACAAAGAGAGTGTACGGGTTGGAGTCGCAGCAAGCGGTCGCAGGCTCTGGCGAGGAGGAGGAGGAAGGGAAAAGAAGGGACGATGAGGAAGCGGCGTAGGAGGGAAATAGTATTAAGGCGGCGGCGGCGGTGGTACAGGTCGACAGAGGCGATCTAATGCGAAAAAAAGGAGCCAGAAGCCGGGAGGGCCGGATGGGCTGGAGAGAGGGCCGGGACTGAGGCTCGGTGGGACAGGGTGGTGAGAGAGCGAGAGAGAGAGAGAGAGCAACGCAGACGGGGGGAGGAATTAATTAGGGGGGTGTGTGTTTGATTTGGGGGTCGGGCAGGCAGGTCAAGGTCAAGGAGAAGCTCTCGACGCGACCGCAATCTCTCTAGACTAGAAATTTACGGCGTGGTGGCGTTACTTTGGCGCAGAACGGGACCTTGCGGAAGCTTGGACAGCCGATTTGTGGTTCCACCAGACGACCACCACTGCCCGTTTTCCCCAGGGTTTACACTGTGTCGCCCTGGACGCAAACCCCGAGATGCCCACTTGGATGTTGTGAGAGTTGCGCCGCCTCAGCTCAGCAACAGCCGAACACGTCCAGAACGGGCAAGGAGTGACGGGTTGGATGGGGGCGTGCCGGTGCGCGGTGTGTGGACGCCGGCGTGCTGGGGCGATGTAGAGGCACGTACAGCCAGTAGGAGCAAGTTACGCAGAGAGTGCAGCTTCTTAGTGCTGGACAGGGGGCCACGGGGACATAGGGGCCGGAATAAACGGTGAAGGTGGGCGGAAAGAGAGTCGATGAGCATCTGCAAAAGTCGAGTGGGCTTGGCCAGGGCGGGATATTGGAGAGGCAGAAAAGCTAGGGATTTTCGTTCGTCCTCTACCATGGTAAAGAAAAAAAAAAACCAAAAAACAAAAAAAAAGAGGGGAGGAACACAAAAGAAAAGAAACGCTGCAGTTTGAGGCGGCAGATGGCGACGCTACGTGGACACCTCCCCCGTGCCCTTAGTCCGCGACAATCACCGAGCAAAACTCGATGTGCAATGCAGCCGGGTGTCGGCGCCGCTGGATCGTCCCGGCTGACAGGTCCGTGCAGACGGACGGCACCTCTTTGGCTTGGAGGTTGCAATTGATGGTCCATCCATGGGCACACCACACCCTAAGGTACAGGTAAGGTAAGGCAAGGTAAGGTAGGTATGTCATGTCGGCAGACAGATATTAGAGTAGCGGCCACTGAGAAGTCCATGGTAGTTGGGCCGGGGCTGGATGCGGTGTAAGCGGTGAGGTGGCAGGCGGGCAGCTACCGCGAAGTCCATCCACCGCACCTAGTGACTGGTCCAGGTCCCGATGCAGCAAGGCGTGCTAAGGTTCTCACATGCGGCCCTTGGCTTGGAAACGAGTGGCACCTTGGGTACTGCATAGTAAAGTACCTATCCCGGGGAGGCGTAATGTGCCTTAGGTACGCAAGGTAAGGTAGCTGGGTAGGTAGGGTTGGCAGCGGCTCTTGGGACTCCAAGGTCAGATATCGCGGGCGAATCTGCATCTTAGCACCATCGGTAATGGGCCGTGACCGTGACACCCAGGGCCAGGACAAGATCGCGGTGACAGCCGTGGCGCCCGCTGGCAGAGGCGGCGGTCTGTGGACAGCAAGCATTGTTGGGGGCAGCTGCCTAGCGGCGTCTAGGAGCGCGCACATGCAATGCGCTTGCGAGTTGATTCGATCTGTACATGAGATAGGTACCTTATTTTTAGTCGAGGTGGTAGAAACGGCAGGCCGTGGCTTTGCATCGAGTGAGGTGGCTGACGAGCCACGCGTTGGATTCGTCCACCCACCAGTGCGGTGTGTCAGCCAACAGAAGTGGCTCAAGGTAGATACCTACAGTCAACCTGGAAGTCATGGATGTCGAGGAAACGAACACGGCGACGGCGGAATATGCTGGGAACAAGCCTGGACTCGGCCAGGGACGCTCCAGCTGGCGGACAGGTACCGGCGTACCGTGCACTTGGACGAGCCAATGGGGGGGCCGCTCTGTTCTCTTGGTCCGCCCTACCAGACGTCCCACCCGGCCACCCAGTCGCACGTCTTCCATGGAACAAAGTCCGGGCGCCTTCAGATGGAGGGGCAATTTGGCGGGATGCTGTCGCAGTTGATGTGCTGAGCTCAGCGCACAGAAGTGGCGGGGTAAGGCAGCATGGCTGGTAGGGATGCCACTCGCAAGAAAATTAAGGTAAGGCCAGGTTCCTGCGCGCCTCTGATTCTGATTGCCTGCGAGGGAACTTGACGCCTACGGCTACTTAATTAGCACCCTTCAACCCCTGGGTTCTCCATGCTTGCATCTCAGCGAACACGTCCAGCAAAGCAAGATGCCTCCCCTTCCAGGTGGGTGAGGTACATAGTATGGTACCTACCTTAGGTACCTACCTTACATCGAGGTAGCCAGGTAGTGCAGAGCATGGGAGGTCTGCCATCCTCCCTCCCATCCCTTGCCTGCTTGTGCTTGTGCTTGTGCTTGCGCCTGCGCCTGTGCTTGCTTGACCATGCTTTAAGACAATGTAAAGTAAAAATAAGGTCGGTGGTGGCGGGAGGTGTTCTCTCTCTCTGCCTCAGTCTCTCCCTCCTCTCTGCAGCCATCAAGCAATCAATGCCGTGGTCACCGGGCAAATCAAACCTGCTGGTCAGGCTGCCGGCCGGCACTGCACTGCACTGCTTTGTTGGGTAGGTCTGCCCTGTCAGGCAGAGCGAAGCTGCGTGTAGTCGTCAGATCGCTCCATTGCGTCGAATTGCGCCCTGCTCATTCAGCTCTGGATGGCACACATGTGACGCAAGCCAATGGTCTGCCTCTCCCCTTCACTGCCAAGCTCACAATTTTTTTTTTTTTCTCCTCCCTCGGCCTCCCCCTCTCGGGAAAGCTCCCCTCCATCGTCGGTACCCTAGGGCACGAGAGCGAGCGCCGTGGGACGGGAGGTGTCGTCAGCAGTGATCCCGACATGTGGCGGGGCGGCCAATGAGTATCTGGTGCTAGTGTTATCGCCCCGCTTGCGCCTTATGCGTTATCTAAGACTACCACCCCTCAGCCCCAGGTTCCCGATCCAAGCTTCCAAAGTCTTTTCGCGGCACCGCTTAGCCGTTGACGTACTACCTTACCTTAGCTGAGGTGAAGACCGTCGCCCAAGGGTACTATTAATTGCTCGGTAGGTTCGAGCGAGCAACTCGAGCTTTCCTTTCCTGTCTGGATCAAACTCTCTCCTCGCTCCCCAGCCACTGCGCTTAACTCTTCGGCTCATCCTGCCCTCTCTCCGCCTGCCAGACCTCCCCGACCCGAGCTTCCCGTCCCTGAGGTTCCCTGGCTGACCAGAGGTACCTCACCTTTGCTTACCTTACCTTGTCGTGCCGGGCTTGAACCTTCCTCATTCATCTCACCTTACCTCACCTCTGCCCTACGACCCCTCCAAGGCTGATTCTTGACCTCGTGGGCCCAATACATTGCGCGAACCCCCCGTCTGCTCCCCTAACACCCGACGCGACGTTGTGACCATACTTTACATCCACTCTTTTCCGCTTTCCCAACGTCTTTCCGAGCCTCTCGCGACCCTCCAGCATGGCGTCATCCGGTCTTGGGAGAGGCTCCCTTCTCCTGGCTCTCTGCCTTCTGCTGGTCCTCTTGCCAGGTCGCGCCGCGGCCTTCGGCGCAGGCAACATCCCCTCCATTGCTCAGGTACCCTTTGGCTGAACCCCGTAGCACCGACCAAACCATGCCCGTGAATACTGACGCCGGTGCGAATGGCAGGTTGAGGGTCACAACTGGCGACATGGAGGTGCGCTACTCGCTGTCAGTCTGCTTACGCTTCGAGTTTGCTGACATGACCGCCCGCAGATATCGAGGACATGCTCAAGACCATCGCCTTCTTGAAAGGCAAGAAGTGGACTTCCATGCTGGTCTCCAGAGTTTACTTTGGCAACTGGCTGCGCGACTACTCCCAGGCTGTCGATGTGGGCAGCCTGAAGGGAGTGAATGCTCCCACGATCAGGATCCTGGTTCGTCCTTTCATCTGTCTCTTGCGCGGACCCCTTCTAAGGCTTCTCATCAGGTTTGGGTACTTTCCTTCATGGCGTTCGGCTATGCGACAGAAGAGTTCGAGGTCACCGAGGAGCGCCTGGGCGTTTACCGTCCCGAGGAACACATCGATAATCCTTTGGGTTATGCTGATGGCATGGACGCGCGCAAGTTCGATCCGCGTCTTCGAGGCCCCGTCGACCCTGTCGAGACCCAGATTGATCCCCGCACTGGAATGAAGAACTACATTGCCAACGAATCAGGTGGTTGGGCGACCAGCGCCGGCTACTTGCGCTTCAGTTTCGCCCGCAGCATTCACTTTGGACGTGTCTACACGAGCAGCTCGCGGGGCTCTGGTAAGGAGGAAGATCTTTGCGAGGCCTTGCGCTGTCTAGGCCAGGCTTTGCACTGCATGGAAGACTTCAGTGCTCACAGCAACTACTGCGAACTTGCTCTCCGTGAGCTTGGGTACCGTGACGTCTACCCCCACTGCGGTGCTGCCACCGAAATCAACCTCAACGGCCGCCGAGTATTCCCCCTGGTTACCGGAACCTTTGGCGCCGTAGACTTTCTCCACTCCGTTCTCGGCGAGGCCACGGATCACTTCACCCAATCCGAGGTTGACGAGATGAACGTTGCGCTTCAGAACGCCGAAGGCCTGTCGGGAGGCTTGGGAGGCGGTTCGTCCGGTGGTTCTTCGGGAGGTATTCCAGGCCTCGGAAGCTTGGGCAATCTCGCCGGTCTTGGCGGCGGCAGTGGCACGCGTGGTCTCTTTGGTCTCGGGTCCAGCTCATCATCCTCATCCAAGCCGAACGAATTCGTCTCTCTCATTGGCCAGCTCCCTGGAATCGGCGGCGGCTTGGCGAAGCAGGCTAAGGACCTGCAGGCTCGCTCAGCCGCGCAGGAGCAAGAGAACCAGCGGTCTGGCGGAGATCTCGACCGCGGTGACCTTTCTCGCGAAAGTGCTAATCAAGTACCCGGCATGAGTCCCAACTTTGACCCTGTCAAGACGGCCGGTCAGATTTACCCCATTCTTCAGTTCCGAGACAAGATTGTCAAGTCCATTAGCAACCTCATCTCCAAGGTCCCTGGTTTGGAGAAGCTCCTGGATCACATCAGTGAGACATTGACAGCCTTCATTCTCGGACTGTTGGCTCCTTTCGTCAGGCCTATCATCAACCAGGTCTCCAAGATTCTCAAAGACGGTTCTTCAACCGTCATCAGCGCCAGCTCCAACTCGCAGCTGGAGCCTTGGAAGAACCCAAGCTGCGACGACCCTACCCACTCCATGCTGTCCAAAGATCACTTCACCAACGTCCTCAATTCGTGTGCTGGTAGGGTCGCCGCGACGATTCTGCAATACGTTGTCCCGTAAGTACACCCGCCGAGCGGGACTTTACACGAAGACCAGCTAATGATGTCCAGGCGTGTCCTCTACGCATGGGAAAACCCCGGCGTGCCCGTTGATGAGGTTGTGAACGACGTCCTCCGAGCCTTCCACCATCCAGCCATTCGCGACGAAAGAATTGAGATCCAGAGGTCCATGTTCGAGACGGTTCGAAAATGGGTAGACGAAAGCTCTCACAAGCACGAGTTGTCTCATTTGCTCTCATCCGAGTCAGTCAAGGCTGGCAAGAACCATCTTCTAAGTGGCGAGGCCTCTAGAAGTCATAGCGGCCCGGGCCACTCTCACGGGGCCTGGGACAGCTTTGGCGAGTTGGGACATGGTAAGGTACAGGGCTCCCTTTGGAGCCAGATCCGGACGAGAGATCTCAACTCCATGGAAGGCGATGACAGGAAGCCCTTGACGAGTTCTCCGCTGCCCCCCTCAAACACCAACTACGGTTACGACCAGGATCAAAGAGCAAGCAGCCAGCCGTACCCGAGCGGTGGCTACGACTCTTCGTCTCAGGGACACGCCTCTGGTTACTACAGCCAGCCTGAGCCTCAAGGATACGGTCACCAGCCTCCTCCCCCGCCACAGGGACAGTGGGGTTCTCCGCAGCCCCCTCAGGGATACGGTGGTCCTGGATATGGCGGTCCTGGATACGGCGGGCCCCCGCCCGGCCAGTATCCTCCCTACCAGCAGCCACATCCCCACCATCACCAGCAAGGCCCCGGCTGGGGGCAATACCCAGGCCAGCACCGTTACTAAAGGCGCGGTCTGGTTCTAGAGGGGACGGTGTCATCGGTTGATAATTTGGTAGAGAGTCGGGCTGAGGGTCCCTGCAAGTTTTTGGGGTAAGGCCGGTTTTGGGAGCAGGCTCGACGGCAGGGGGATTACCATCCAGCCTTCTGAACCAGAACGAGATTAGAATGATTCCCAAGAGCTAGTTGTGCAATGAAGCACAGCTATACGAAATGCATGATTGATTTTATTCCTCGTTTGGCTGCGTATTTGTTAAGAGGGCCGTGTCTTTACGCAAGACTTACCCAGACTCAGACTAGGCATACCTCTCGCGAGTTCCCAACTCCTAACATGGACCCAGTGATGATGCCCATCAGGCTCCTTCTTGTCTGAAGTCTTGGCTTTAAGAAAAATAGTACAAAACATTGTCAAAAGAAACCCAAGCATGTCTGTTTTGCGGATGCAGATTCTGAAGGAATCTACCGCTTGCCTCGTCGAGGATCTAACGCCTCGGCCCTCCTCTTGTCGCGGATTTCCTTGGTCCCCAGGCTGCCAACGCCGCCTTCCGACCTCCTTTCCCAGCCACCCAGCCTGACGACAAGACAGGTGGCATTGTCGCCGTCGTGCGAAACCTCCGTCGCATAATCAACCACGTCCTTGGCGCCCTGCTCGGGCGTCCTGGCCTCCTTGACCACGTCAACAATTTCCTGGTCACTCAGGGTGCCCGATATGCCGTCACTCATGAGCACGATAAACGAGTATTCTGCCGGCCCTATCTCGACGCGCGTGATTTCCGGTTCCGCTGATACCCCGATCCGCTTACTTCGCATGTCGCCGAATGAACGACTGTTGGCCAGGCCCATGATTCGCTCCTCGCCAAAGCTGTCCCCAGAGACCATAGACCCAGCCGGGGCGTAGCGGCGAAGACGGCGGCTTTCGGTGGGGGTGGTGGGGTGATGGTCTGACGTCAGGGGATGCGCGAGTCCGGAGGTGGTTTGACAGAGGAGTATCCGAGTGTCGCCAACATGGGCGACAATCAGGGTAGACTGGGCATTGGGGTGCCAAAACGGTGCCGGGGTGGGCGTTGAGATGAGAGCAACGGACGCGGTCGATCCGCCCTTGAAGCGGGACATGCCTCCGATTCCATGGCCAGACGGTGGTGTATGTGGCGCTCCAAGAATTTCGTCGTTGTTGACGGGGGAGTCGCCGACGTGAGGATCGTCAGGGTCTGGCTTGCGGGCTTGTGCAGAAATGAAGTCCAAATCTGCTCTGAGAAAGGCGTACATGAGAACCGATTCCACCGTGATGGGAGGTCCGTCTTCGTCCGTCTGGGTCGAATCTTCTGACTGTTTGAAGAACTCGGGGTTGAAACGCCGAAAGTATCCTCCGACGGTCTGTCTGTACTGTTCCACCAAGTCCTGTTCCAGCTTGACAGCCTTCGGTACGTCATCCACCTTGGCTGACACGGGGTCGACACCTGCGATGGGCTGCATTCTCTCGGGGTTCTTCACGACACCGTGAGTATCTTCTGCAGGAACTCGCATCTCATCCCTGACTTCCTCTTCCGATTTCATGTCCAGTTCATCTGGCCTCTCGGCGTCATCTTCGTCTTTGCGGCCCATTTCCCGTCTCATGTTTCTCCGCAGACTGCTTTGTAGCCCAAACTCCGCAGAAGCCTGCTCGATATAGCCGTGTAATTCGTCTCGCAAGAATTCCGCGCACTGAGATCCGCCATGGCCGTCAAACACGCCAAAATAGAAGACCTGAGGGTCGCCAAGCGCACTGTCAGCCGAGGTGGCCTCATCCGGGTTTTGAATGGGCCTCCTCTGGAGACTGATGGGTGCTCGTTTGGCGAAAGCCGGCATGCTTATGGTGCCGGCTTGGTTTGTATCTTCGTTGTACGACCGTTGCCCCCTGGATGAGGCGACGCCAAAATGGTGTTTGGCTCTCCGAAGAGGGATCCGGACAACGGTGAGATCTCGGCTAGGCATATTCAGAGCGGCGGCAGCTGGCGATGAGCCAGGCTTTTGAACGTGGGGGGTCGAGGCATCGCGGGGTAGCTTGTGTCCGGGTCCAGATGACGATCGAGAATCGGGGTGCAGGGACGACGATGGAAGATGGGTGACGAAGTAGTTGTGGAAGTGTCGTCGATCTCCAAAGCCGAGCTTTTTGTCGTTTTCGAAGATGTATCTCAGTCGGCTTCCGAGGGGCGCTTGAAGGCTGCTCGGGGCTCTTCGAGAGACGAGCCTTTGGGTCTTGTAGCGTCGGCGTACCAGAAACGTAGGGGGAGAGGGTCGCTTCTCGAAAGGTTCTTCGGCTCCTGGGTTTATGTCGGTGGCGGTGGCCCGAACGAACGGTGCTGACAAGACTCCGATAGCTCCATGATGTTGCGCAATTTGTCGCGATGCGTTGTAACGTGCTAAAGCTGGCATGGTTAGTACGGAGGGAGGTTCTAGCGAGGACGTCAGGAGCGTCACTGGCACTGCAGCAGCTCAGATAGGACGACCTCGCGGCTTGCAGAAGCCATGGGCTTCGGTCTGTTCACGAGGCGGAGCGAGGTTGGCGGCGTGGGCGGTTGCGGATTGGATCTCAGCGTGGCTTCGGTTCAAGTGATGCAAAAGAGGGGAAGAAGTGTCAGCTACAGCGTCGGCGACGTCGAGGCATTGAGCTCCCACAATGCTGTCGCGACCTGAGGAAGAGCGTGTTGCCAGGACGGAGAGGGGTGAATCGCAGGGAGGCCCGACAACGTCTGCGTGTTTGCTCTAGCTGGTGTGTAGGAATCAGACTCAATGGGAATTGGAGGATCGGGGTTGGCCAAGGCGCCTGGCTGGCCCTCGGTTGGATCATGGATGGACCCGGCGACGTAATGAGACCGACCTGGAAAGGAAGGACGGGAGCGACAGCCACTGGTCATGGAGGTTTCCTTTCCGCACCCTGTGCAGGTAGGGGGGCAGTACAACCTTGGCTGCAGCCAGTTCCGACCACCCTGGAATTCGGGTAAAATCATGTAGAAAGTACCCTTGGTGAGGTGCCCCGGGCAGGCAGGCGGCGGACGGCGGGGCAGCTCATCCGTTCTGGTTGCATCCAATCACTGTACATTACCTACCTAAGTAGGTACCTAGGTAGGGGGTGCCTACCTGACCCAGGCTCTGACGATTGTTCGGCGCAAGCCTTATCTAATCGGCACAAGGCGCTGCGAAAGCGTCTGAAAGTGTAGTCTTACAGAGCTTATTCACATGCGTTATGGTACGTCTGTATCGCTCAACCTTGGGGGTTATTAGCCAAGGTGTTCAAGTAGGTAGTTAACCGCTAAGTTTTTAGAATCCTTGGTGAGTCTTTGGCGGCCACTTCAACGTGCTAAATACGGTTTAGGGTACGTACGTACGTACCTTACCTTACCAGGTAATATATACGTATCTTATGTTGCCTTAGGTAAGGCGTGAATGTCTTTACAGTGCGCAAGGAACATGTGTCAGGTAAACACTGTCTTTGCGACCCACTGTGCTTCGATCAAAAGGCTCTCAGGACCAGCTACTGGAGAGGCGAATTGCTGATGCCCAAGCCAGCGACAACGATTTTCGCTCTCCGCGTACTCGTTGCCGATTTGCTTGGACTCGTACTATGTCCAGCCGCACCCCAAATACTACATGTTGAATCTTGAGTCCCGGCAGAACCTCGCTCCCGTCCCTGCTGCGCCGTCGATGGAAGACTCGGCGCCGGTTCAGGATGACACATCGGATCCGTCACCGGGTCGTTATCCCCCCGTCGTACTCACAGCCGACGACGGGGACACTGTCCTAGATGTTACATTCGAGACGTCCAGAGAAACCATCGTCGCCGCTCGAAGGACTTGGCAGGCGGCCGCGAAGAAATTCGGCGCCCCACGCATTCCCGAACCCAACCTGAGCGCGAGCATCAGAGTGGCCTACCGCGTCAAGCTCTCGGCCCTGAAGAAGCACTCGCGGTATTTTGCCAATCTTCTTGGAAATAAGCAATTTTCGGAGGCGACGAATGTGGAAGAGACCCTCGCCCGACTGGCAGCTCAGAAGCTGAGACTGGCCGAAGTCGCAGCAGAGGACTTACCCTGGATCACCATCGTCGATGATGATGAAGCCACGCGCTCTATTGGCCGGGAAAGTGTCTTTGAAGACTTGATGAGAATCATGCATGGGAAGCAACTCCAGTCTACAGCTGTCAATATGCTGCATGTGACTACTCTGGCCATTTTGGCGGATCGGTTTGATTGTCGAACCGTAGTCTCGAGATACCTCAGTATGGATTTGAAGTTCAAATGGCCCCTGACAAGTGCCAAGCCTGCCCGAGCTGGCACTCCCAAGAAAGCCCTAGACGTCGAGAACGTGCTGAGACAAAAGGTCCTGGTCGCGTGGCTCTTGGAGCAGCCGCCTAGGCTGCACAACTACACGCGAGAGCTCATCCTCCGCGGCTCAGTCCGTTGGAGCTCTCTAGCTGTCGAGGAGGTTTCTCGTTCCGAGCTGTGGTGGAATCTGCCAGACGGCCTGGAGCGTAAGTGCCCCAGGTCTTTTATAGACACCGGCTCCGTTGACTGACCCCGTCTAGAAGAACTACAGTTCCGGCGAGAATGCGTGCTGAACACCATCGCATCAATTCAACGCCACTTTCTTTCTCTCTACTCTTCCCGTGAGAGACAGTGCAAACTTGGTTACGACTCGAGTTCTGCCTGTGATTCTTTCCAGCTGGGTCAGATGCTCCGGTTTTTCGCAAGCAAGGAGCTGGTGGGCATGGTCGATTTCGGGCCCAGCTCACTGGACAACATCCCGGATTCGTCCGTCATTGATATCGAGGAGATCTTGACAACTTTGAAGCAAATCCCAGGCTATCAGATTGACAAGAATCACACCAACTGCGGTATTCGGACCCGTCTCGAACCCATTATCGAATACATTCGGTCAATGCTGTCCTCTACCGTGCTTTCGATATCACAGGTCGACTGGAAGAATAGCCGGGCGGGGGCCACCTGGGTTCGCGCGGACGACAACCAACGCTTAGACGGGGAGGAGAGGAAGTTTGAGTTCACTCGGGGTTTGGCAAGCGATCAAAGGTTTCGATACGAAGGCAACATGTATGCTGACAAGATGGCTCGCAAGCTATTCACTGCCGACAAGTGGGACTGGACACCCGAGTATTGAAGGAACAGTTGTTTTCAGCATGATTGATGACCGCAAATTATTTACCCAAACAAGTTGCGGCAGTTGCTACGAATATCAAACAACTCCACGATGTTTCGCTGCCAGGAACCCTCCCGTATACCCCTGAACGAACTTCAGTGCGATGCAGGGTAGGTCTGGGCCACATTTGGAGTGACGAGGCCATTCGGTCACAACCACAAAGTCTCTTCGGCATCAGACCAAGGTCACGACGAAGCCGTGACAGTCTTCGTAGTGGCTGCGCCTTTCTCCTTGTCAGAGTCTTGGCTCCCCGGTTGCAACTCGCTGCCGCTGCGGTCATCTCCAAGGTTACCATCACCCTTGGGGTGCGCCTTTGGTTTCATCAGTGGCCAGTGTCCCTGAACCTCGCGGAACCGCAAGATGACAAAGCCCACCATGACGAAAATCCAATACATGTTGTAGGCAATCACAGAACCGTATGTGGCGGAATTCGTCCACCCCAGGACCGCGTTAAAGATTCCCCAGCCACCGCCACCGTTCAGCTCGGGACTGCAGCACTTTCGAGGGGTCAGCGTGCAGACGGAGATATATTGATGGAAGGACTTACGTTGACGTGCCACACGCTCTTGTCAATGTCGTAGGATCCCGGCCCATTCCCAAGCTCCGCGGCATCACCGCCAACAACGTTGTTCCATTTCTGCTGCTCAAAGTCCCAGACTGCCCTGGAGAAGAGCCCGGCGGCAACGAGGTACAGAAGACAGGTGGAGATGACGAGGAAGACTTGCAGCTTAGCCGTAGATCCGCCCCTATTTCGCAGTCAGCATCAAAATTGGCATCAGCGATTTGAGTATCTTACTTATACAGGAGGTAGCCGACTAAAGCACCAACTAACAGCCCGACGACGACAGGGAGAGGCACGGCGGTTGCCGGAGCCGAGAAAGAGACGCCAGCGATGAAGACAATGGCCTCGATGCCTTCCCTGAGGACGGTGATGAATGGGAGGACGAACATGGCATACTTCTCGGCAAAATGCCTGAGCCATCCACGATTAGCGCCGGCTTTGACGGGAGATTCCATGGCCTTTGCGAGCTTGATACGCCACTTTTCCTGCATCTTGCCGATGCGGAGCAGGGCCGCGCCCATGATCGTAATGATGATCGTGGCGAACAGCGAGAAGGCGCCTTCATAGTACAATTCGTGGGCCTCCCAGCTGTTACGCCCGAGTTTGTAGAATACGCCAATGAGGGCACCAGCAGTGACGAGACATATTAGGAAGCCAATGCCCGTGCCGAGCCAGACCTGGAACAGCCCGTCAGGAACGATTTGATCAGAAGGGCGGGGACTTTTACCTGTCTGCGCAAGGATTTGTACACGACCGGGTCTCTATTCGGTCCATCGAGTGTTTGCTTGAGAAATGCAAGCAAAACCGATACGATGATGACGGTTTCGAGACTCTCTCGGAAGACGACAAGAAAGACGGGCACGGCAAAAACGTCTACCGCCATTTCGTCGGCAATGAAGATGGCAAGGAAGAAAGAATCAACGTCTGACCAGGACAAGAGACGGGGGGAAGAGACCGTGCAGAGGTAATAACTGGTCTCGGTAGGCACAGCGACAGGCACTTGATCCTGACTGATCTGATTAAAGCAATCAGATAATAGTTGGGCCGTCGGTGGGGGTCGTCGCAGAGGCGAAGAAGGCCCGACGACGGACGTCTGGCCGCGAAGGACAAATGGGAGGCGCCAGGCATATCTCGATAATCATCAGACCACACCCCGGCACGAAATGTTTGACGGCAACGGCTCTGGCCTAGCTTGTGACCGAGCTCCAAGACGCGCACGGCAAGACGAGGCGAGGGGATGGGATGGGACAAAGGGGGCGCAAGCGCAGGGCCCAATGGGACCCTCGCCAACCCTCATGGTTGCATTCGACAGGGCTATTCGGCATGAGAAGCTTTCTGGTTCTCTTTTAGTACCACCGGTTCCTGCTGCTTGTGCTTGTAGCCTGGTCGATCAGAGGTCCTCCACCCCTCAGTCTTGCTTAGCGCGAATCGAGGTCTCTTACAAGAAAGGATCTGTGAGGCACTTCTGTGTCTTCCAAATTACACGACCTTGGAGAGTTTGGGAGCGCAGAACAGCTATGATGAGGCCGGCACTTTCCGAATTGCGACTCTGGGCGACGCCTTCTCGCCGAATGGATGCAGAGGGTTGTTATTTTGAAAGGAAAACCCTACCGCTGCCCAGGGAAACGAGCTGTCGGTGTAGCCCAAGGAAGCGTGGCAAGCCGGGAATGTATCCTCGGCCAAGTCGGCGTCATCATCGAGCTAGCCCTCGACAGAACACGTCGAACCACTTCTTTCAGCTCGCCCGTCCATTACTCGCGAGCGGTCTACTAGCCCGGGTCGACAACGGCGGAGTCCTATCAGTCCTACCCAGACCTTTCCCATCGGCGCCGATCCATCAGCTGAGTTGTGTACGATGGAAGCGCCAATTTCGAGGGGTGTTGCCATGTCTGGCCCGGTCGGTCTTGAGACCAAGTTGTTTGGCCTTCCTCGAGGCCTGCTGCAAGGACACAAGACCAACCTACCCAAAATGGCTTCAACAGGGAGGACTTGACGCCTCCTCAGCTGCAAGTCCGTGTGCCGTTCATCCTGAGTTCTCTCGCCGACGTCCTGCTCGCCCTGGGAAGCCAGCGCAGCAAAAGCAGCCAGTAGAAGGGTACTCGCGTCCAATGGACCCTCTCACGACCCCATCACCGGGCGACCTTGTGGCTGGAAGAGGGAGGGCTAGGCGAGAGCCGGGCTGCCTTAGCGCGGGGAGACAAGCTTTTTCTTGGCTCCAGGGCCCCCAGTTAGCTGATCTCCAACGCAGAAGCACCCCACTACGCCTGCGCCTGCAATATTCAACGATCAGGACATGCCGAAACTCCGGCGAGCCAATCACTCCAAACCTCGCTTGCACCTCTCGCCCGTCGCGACCGCGCAGAAAGATGGGTGGCTCGGCATAAGAGAGGCGACACGAAGCAGCCATGGCTGAGGATGCTGTGTTTAGCGGGGAGGAGTGGGCACGGGGAGGCGTGTCTTGTTGCACCTGATTAGATCTTGTCTCGCGCTAAACAAGCCCCTCACCTCCTCCGGTCTGGGACATTCAAAGGCTGGTGTCGGGGCAATGGGAGATCAGATTGATAAGATGCTTCGGGCACAGAGGCCATCCCAGGGGGCGGACATGGGCATGGGCATGGGCATGGGCGCTCTCGCCACAACTTGCCATTTGGTCAGCCCGGTCTCCCTCCCTCGCCAGTCGTCTCGCGTCCTGCTGATTCCGGCTTTCACCAGGATAAAATAAGGACGACGCAAAGGCCCTTCTTCTCGTCCAAAGACGTCGAGTGGTTCCTTGCCGTCCTATTCTGCACACTGCGTCCACCACCATGGACCGTACGGCAACAGGCCTTTTGGCTCTCGCGGCGGCGGCGGCATTGATGCGCACCGCCTCAGCTGCCACCGTCTCGCACGATTTCAATATTGGCTGGGTGACTGCCAATCCAGATGGTGCGTTTAATCGCCCGACGATCGGCATCAATGGCCAATGGCCCGTACCCCGGATTGACGCAAATATCGGTGACACTGTTCTCATTAATGTCCACAATCATCTCGGGAACCAGTCGACGTCCCTTCATTTCCACGGCCTGTTCATGAACGGCTCAACACACATGGACGGCCCGGCGCAAGTCAGCCAATGCGCCATTCCACCAGGAGCATCTTTCACATACAACTTCACCGTATGCGTTGCTCTTGCAAAAGAACCTCCGCCTTGAGCTTGTCTTCTGACACGAAACAGATCAATCAACCAGGCACCTATTGGTACCATTCACACACCCACAGCCAGTACCCTGACGGGCTCAGGGGTCCTCTCGTGATCCACGATCCCGACTCACCTCTCCAGGGCAAGTATGACGAGGAGATGGTCGTAACGCTCTCCGACTGGTACCATGACCAGATGTCCGACCTCATTCCCCAGTTTATGAGCAAGGGCAATCCGACAGGTGCCGAGCCCGTACCCCAGGCCGCCCTCATGAACGACACGCAGAATCTCAAAGTCCCCGTTCAGCCAGGGAAGACGTACCTGTTCCGGATGATCAATATGGCCGCATTCGCCGGGCAGTATGTTTGGATCGAGGGACACAACATATCCATTGTCGAGGTCGATGGTATTTACACCGAGCCGGCGCCCGCGAGCATGATCTACATCTCAGCCGCCCAGCGCTACAGTTTTCTCGTCACGACTCTGAACGACACAAGCTCCAACTTTGCCATAGTCGGTAGCATGGACACGGTCAGTTCCTCGCGCACCAACGCCAGGGCATCCGCTGACCAACATAGTCTCTATTCGACACACTCCCGCCAGATCTTAACTACAACGTCACAGGCTGGCTCGTGTACGACGATTCCAAGCCACTGAACCCTCCCGCGACAATAGACACCTTCGCCCCATTCGACGACATGACTCTCGTCCCATGCGACAAGCAGCCTCTGCTCCCCTCGCCGTCCAAGTCAATCGAGTTGGATGTCATCATGGACAACCTAGGCGACGGCGCAAACTACGCCTTCTTCAACGATATCACTTACACGTCTCCTAAAGTCCCAACCCTCTATACCGCCCTCTCAGCGGGCGACACCGCAACAGACCCGAAGGTGTACGGCACCTATACGCACAGCTTCGTACTCGACCGCGACGAGGTCGTCCAGATTGTCGTCAACAACCTCGATCCAGGCCGCCACCCATTCCATCTGCACGGCCATGACTTCCAGGCCCTATACCGCGCGCCAGAAGAGGGCGGGACGTTTGCCACCTCCAATATAACCGAGGCGGACTTCCCCAAGGTGCCGATGAGGAGAGACACGCTCGTCGTCTGGCCGAACGGCAATATCGTCCTGCGCTTCAGGGCCAACAACCCAGGTGAGTCCCCTAGAGAAGAGATTGTGCGGGCAGACTGACAATGTTCACCCACCAGGTGTCTGGCTGTTCCACTGCCACATCGAATGGCACGTCACTTCCGGTCTGATAGCTACCTTCGTCGAGGCACCGCTTGACCTGCAAAAGACCCTCAAGATCCCCAAAGACCACGTGGATGTGTGCACGGCGGGCAATATCCCAACTACCGGCAACGCAGCGGCCAACGCGCAGAATCTACTCGATCTATCAGGCGAGAATGCACCGCCGCCGCGTCTTCCAGAGGGGTGAGTCTTACTGGCCGATGTACCCCTTGCCCCCACCTCCTGAATACCCACGCCACCGTGCACCGTGCTTTCTTCTGGTCGTTGGCACTGACTAACTCAAACCAGCTTTACCGCCCGTGGTATCGTGGCCCTGGTCTTCAGTTGCGTCACGGGGATCCTCGGCGTCCTTGTCGTGGCATGGTATGGCCTGGCCAAAACCGAGGAGGGCCCTTCTCTGTCGGCATACGCGGCATCGGCATCGGCACCGGGTGCATCGCCGGCTGGACGAGTCGACGAAAGCCAGCACAAGGAGCCCGTCATGGTCGGAGGTCAGTCCGGCGGGCCAGGGACTACTCGGGCCTGATGCTTGTCCGACCCCGGCAGGTAGACTAGGATTTGATCAGGTTCAGGGGATGATACTGTCGCCAGGGGCTGTGCTCGAGACGTTCACGAGGGGAGACGATTATTGAACCGAGATGAGAGATTGCCTTGATATCCCCCGTAGACCGAGATCAACATCTACCGTGACTGTATGACGACACGTCGTACCGGGATCCCATACCTCAAAATCACAACTAGCTCTCAGGGGCAGTGTGCAATTCTCAGGGGGAGGGAAATGATCCGATAGAACATCAATTAGTCTAATATGGAAGAAAACTGTGAGAAATCAAGGGAACTCCAAACTCCTGAATCTGACATTTTATGTCGACATGTCTTCCCCTAATTTTCCTCGGCCGTTACCAGCCTGCCATTTGAAATGGCGCTCGGTTTCATTAAATTGCACCTGCCAGGTGCCTACCACCAACGCGGCTCTCCATGCATACACACGTCTTTGCGAATGCTTGCGCCCGCCAAATCCGCTTTCCCTGCTCGCATGTCCACCGGCGAATGTTCGGCAAGCCACTGAGTGGTCTGACGCACCTGTCTTGGCCGCCAGGTATTGTTTTTGGGCTGGCCAGCTCCCTCAACCGCGTTGCGGAAGAAGCAGGCACGATGCTGTAAGGCTCGTCTTTCCAGCGCCTGGTATCAGCGCAATGGGCGACGTTGATGACCCGGCGCCGCACGACCTGCCCGCTTAAGTGCTCTTTGCCTTGGTGCGTGGCAGGCCCTTCTCCTTCCTGAGAGCGAGATCGCCCTCGGCAAGCCACTTGCTGGCCTTGACGATTTGCACGACGTTGATAAACTGCTTCATGGCCATGACAGGAAAGCTGACGCCAGCAATCACCCACGGCCAGAAGGAATCCATCTTGTTGGCGCGGGCCATCTCAAGGGCGGCGGCGCTGTAGGGGTTTGGGAAGATCTGGCTGAGCAGAGAGGTGTTGACCTGGGCACCGGCCTGGATCTGAGCGGCGTCCGAGTTCGATACCGAGTTTAGCAGAGACGGCGATAGGAGAGGCGAAGAGAAGGACAGGAGGTAGAGCGCGATGAAAAAGAGCTCGTTGAGGGCGCAGAAGACGAAAAGGACAGTCTGCACAGACGGACGTTAATAAGCAGGCTACGAAGCAGGAGTGCGGGATTCAATTTACCTTGTTGGTGTAGTAAAGGTTCAGGAGCCAGCTCCGGCTCTTATCGACGTTCTTGTGGCTGTTGTCGGAGCCTCCCATGGTAAGGGTAGCGTACATGTGGATGTAGTGGCTCGAAAAGTCGAGGGAGAGCAGCATCTGAAAGACAATGGTCCAACGAGGGAACGCGCAGGACAGGAAGACCAACAGACACGAGGTGGTGCATCTGTCAGTGACCATGTCGAGAACCGCACCGAAACGGGTCGACTGCTCAAAGGCACGCGCGGCATATCCATCGAGGGCGTCGAGGAGGCAGGACACACTGTAGAGCAGAGAACAGGTTCGCGGGTGGAGTGGCATGTAGTAGAGGGAGGCAACGGCGAGGACAATGCGAGAGTACCCTTTGTGAAACGCACGAGTTAGCGATGCGATGGGGAGTTTTTGAGCCTGCAAGACAGCCATACCAATGATGTTGGGCCAGAAGAGGAAGATGTTTTCCCTAGTAGCATTTTCCGAGGCTTCCGCAAGTGCGGCTCGATTGCCGTTGCCATTCATCGGGAGCTGTGTGGTGGGTTCGTCGCTCGCCACCTTGGGTGATTCTGCAGCAGCCGCGGCGGCTTGGGCGGCCTGGCGCCTCGTCTGTCGAACTGACATGGTGTCGGTGCTTTGGAAAAGCTGATGCCCAGCAGACGGAAGAAGTTGATCTGTCGAGGAATGGGGAGTGAAGAGCTTTTAAGCAACGTGGATGAGGCGACCGAAGCAGCCGGTGTTGCAGTGGAGGTTGCACGGATAATAGATAAGTGGTTCCGGCCACAGGATTCGACTCCAAAGGCAGGGAAGAGATGCAGATGGACCGGAGATGGGCTTGACGATCTTGACTGGGCAAAGATTCGGCGCGCGTCGAGTCGAGGTCGAGAAGAAGAGGCGGGGGAGAAAGGTTGAAGAGAGCGCGACACGTGTCGAGGCGAGGTGAGGCGAGGTGAGGTGAGAGGCGGTACTATGGGAGAAGAAAAGAGCGTGAGGCGAGGTAGAGAGAAGAAGCTGATGTGGGATTATCGGACGGGACGGAGTTGGTCGGTTGACAATATTGGAGGGTCTGCCCAGCTTTGGCTTGCGTCTCTTTCCGTGTGCTTGCTTACCTACCTGACCTCACTCCGGTCGCCAGTGAGCAGTTTCCAGGTTGCCTGCCTGCCCGATTAATTACCATCGTGCTTGGCTCCTCCACGGGCTACGTAAGGTATCTATCTCTTTGCTTCTGCGGCGCGCGGCCAGGTGCGACAGGGAATGGGACGATGGGTACTTTGCCCTGTCGTGGATTCGTGCCGCGCCGCAAGGTACCAGCGGGCTCTCAGCAGTCGGCACGTAGCACCCGCGGCAGCTTACGTTGTTAGCTGCCCGGCGCAGTCTTATGTCCTCACCCTACCTGCCTATCTCACATGTGGACGGCAGTCTCGACACCAATTGCCCTTTTGGTGGACTGCGGCAGGGGTCTGGCGTCGCCCTGGCCCTGCTGACAGGTTCGACCTGCCTGGCCTTGGCTGGCCCGGTTAGCGGGTTGCTGGATAAGCACGGATAAGAAAATGGATAAGACAACAAGGTGAAAGGTGCCTAGGTACCTTAAGGTGAGGTAAAGTACTAAGGTACCTACCTTCCGTTCTTATCCACCTAGGTTCCTCAGGTGCCTTATCGGGCATGACACGCTGAGACGGCATTCGCCAGTGACATACCTATCTGAGTCTCATGGCATATCCGTCCGCCTTTCAAGCTCCCTCGCCCACCTGGGATACTACTCGAAGAAGAACCAACCGACCTCGAGGCCGGTCGACTTTCGTTTCCTGCGCTTAGACGCTCTTGAGCTTCAGAGATCGCTCAGCCGCCATTTTGACAACTGGTCTTCATCGCTTCAGACTGCACCATTCACGGGCACTCTGGCGTCGTGCGGAACGCACAGCAGTGCCAAGTGACGCCTGCATGTCTTGGATTTTCCTATCTCGACTACCGCTCGGCTGCCACAGATAAACGGCAGTCGTGCTCCCCAGGCTTGCCAGTCTCGCAAGCTGTTCCCTGTCCGCCTACCGCGATAGCCGGCGGGTGGTCGCACTCTCTCGAGCGCCCTGCTTTTGCCAGATAAGCATCTCAGTCTCGACGATAACCGCCTCGCCCCTCCACCGCTTCATCACCGCTTCCCCCGCACTTCTCTGTTCCTCTCAACGCTCTGCGCTTACAACAAGCACTCAGCCAAAACTTGCCGCAACAGCTGGTCGTGCATGCTTCTGTGAAACCAGCGCACGAGCGGACACGTCGATGCTGAGGCCTGTGTGGTCGGGCACGAGACCGGCCTGGCGAGCCATGCTGAAGTTACGCTTCCTGTCCGACCATGGCGTGCCAGCCGTCTATCATGGCTGTCAGTGGCCGCTTGAAATGACGGCAACTTGACAATCTTTCAAGTCGGAGGGTGCCGGGACAAGGCGAGGGACCGTGTGCTCGCCCGGACCTCATTGGATCAGCAGCCGGAACCGAAGCGATCTCGGATTAACATGGCCCGCTAGATCAAGGACACGGCCGAGTGAGAGTTGCGGGATCAGACCTTGTCGCTTCTTCGGGTGGCGGGCCCGGCGTCGTCAATCCTCCATCTCAGTTGGCAAGGCGCTCCTCCGGTTTACATACCATGCCTCTCGGGGCACGGCTCTCACTAGGGCTTGGTCCGTTTCTAAGAATGCCACACACTGAATGTCTCTTCATTTCGAACTTGCCGCCGGCACGAGACGTTGAAGTGTAGCCTGAAGGGGCTAAGGCCAATGGCACCAGACTGAGGTAGCATGCTTGCGGGGAACGCGCACACCGTTCTTTGGTTCATCGGACTTCCCGTCCTTTCCCTTGCAATAGAACGCGACAGGCCCTTACTTGGACCTACTAAGACCCGGGGGCATGGCACGATATATCCCCAACCGCCTCAGCTTGATAGGCTGACGATGTCAGAGAATTCGTGATGGCGATAGCTTCCGGCCCGCAACCTGCAACGTTTTGTGGCCCCTGGGGCGAGGCCACACCGCGAAACCCGCCTCGCTACCGCATGCGGCGCCGACCTTCGACGGCTGCGGTCAACACACTCTACACACGCGCCAGTCACCTAGTTCATGGTTCATCGACCGTGTGCCAACTGGCCGGCCGAGATGGCCGGCCTGATGGTCGATCATCGCCGATGGAATGAAGTCCGATCTTGCGCGGCATAGTCGCGATTGTCCTTTCGTGTCTAGCATGCTTTGGCCGACACCGCCCTCCACATGTCCGGCTATTCAAAAAAAGAAGTAAAAAAGGGAAAAAAAGGTTGAGACGCAAAACAGTCCATCCATCCTTTTTTTCATTCGACCGGACGGCCGACTGAGCGGGTAGCTGACACGATTCGCTCTGCAACTCAATGTCACGTAAAGCAACGCACACGCAGACAACTGTACGAGTTGCGGTGTTGTTGTTGGCGCAACCGTAACCAGCCCGCATTGCGACAGCCGGCGCCAGAAGAAATAAAATAATACCAAGACTCCTTCGGCCGCAGGGCTACACGTCACAATTGCAGGGTCTGGACGGGGGAAGAAAAATACTTTTGCCGGACGTCTGGTCTGGTTCCAGAACGTGCGAAAGGGTGGGTTCGAGCCCATCTCATCTGGCTGGCCACGACCTTTTGGCTTTGGAGATCGACTCAGGCATCGTGCCGTCAAGGGATGCCGCGGCTCGAGCTTTTTTCAAGTTTGCTCTGTGTGGCCGGCCCTTGGACACTCCGCCGCCACGGTGCGGTGATCATGGGCTGAAGTCGAGCTGGGGATTGATTCATTCGCTTGACTGACCCTCTGTTGAAATAGTCCGTCCGTATGCCTGGATGAAGTCTGCTGAGAGAGATGGCGGCAGCATGGACTGGTCTGCTTGCCGGGATGCCACATGGGCGTCGGCATGCTTCCTATTTTAATTAGCCCACACCACACGCGTTAGTCAATTCAGGGGACCGAGGGGGTCGGGATCGTCCAGCCCGGCCAAGAACGGCGGTGTTCCTGGCGACTCCGAATCCGACCAGTAAGTCGACCTGGTAATCATGGAAGCTGCCGCGAAGGCAGCACGAATGCATAGAGACAGGCAGGATGTAACCGGAACCACAGGAAGCCAGGGTCATTGAGCGAGAAAAGGCAGAAAAGACGAGAGGGACGGAAGGGAAGAATCCATGCGCCAGGAACAACAATGGGCAAAATAAGACGGAGATGCTCTTTGAACTTACGTGCCGTACCGTCTGCCAGGCACTCGTAGAGGCACAGGCGTGTGTCCTCTGCGCATGCCCAGATGGTGTAATTGATTCAATGGAGCCGGGCCACGTCAGGGGCTCTCTCTATCTCCTATCTCTGTCCCGGCAATTTATCCTCGTCGTCTCCTCTCTTCATCTCAATGACCGGTTGTCATTCGATCCATGTACCGTACTGTGCTGTACACTTACTTGTCTGTTGTCACTTCCCGTCGTTGCCTCGCTCCGTCTCTCGGCCTGTCTTTCCCCTTCTTCCCATCCCTGCCCTCCACTTCTGCCACACTCCCCTGATGGGAAATGCGATGCACTGCGGCAACCAGTGACTACGGATACAGTCTCCAGCAATAGCCAGAGCGAACGCGAACCCCTCCATCCCCTCCTCTCACCCCCTCGTCAATTTTTTTTTTAACCCGCCGCCCTCAGTGTCTATCTAATCTTAAGCGCACCCCCACAGTCACATTGCACACATCGACCTCACTAACTACTTATTTTCTGTTTTAGTCTTCACTAAAAAGTCCAGCCCGCCTGGCTCTCTTTCTCTCTCCCTTACCCTTTTCCGCCCTCAATCCACTGGCCGAGTCTTGTCTGTCTCTCCCTCACGTCACGACGAATACCACAATCATAGTCAAGACCACCCTCGACTTCATTGTCTCCTCTGCGCCGCCTGCCGACATTACAAAAGCCCAGTCTGCGCGCCATCTCGTCACTCTCAAATTCCCCTCTTGCTGGCTACCTCCCCTCGCCGACCTCGCCACAATCAATTGGAAGGAACGTTCCGCTCCGCTCTTGTCGCTGCCGCCAGAAACCCCATCTCTTCCGGCCAGTTGAACGACCTCCCAGCGCTTCCACAGGAGCATCCAACACCAACTGCGACGCTTCCTGATCATCGTGTCCAGGAAAGACGACATCATCTGCTAGGATGGCCTCCCACGGCACACTAAAGGCGACCTTCGCCAGTCGAGCTGAATCGGCCTCTCACCCGCTTACGGCCTATCTGCTGCGGCTAATGGACCTCAAAGCTTCGAATCTGTGTCTCAGCGCCGACGTCCCAACTGCACGCGAGCTCCTGTATCTGGCCGACAAGGTCGGCCCTTCCATCGTCGTTCTCAAGACGCATCACGATATCGTTGCCGGCTGGGACTTCAATCCTCAGACGGGAACAGGGGCTAAGCTTGCAGCGCTGTCTCGCAAACATGGGTTTCTTATTTTCGAAGACCGCAAGTTTGGTGACATTGGCAATACGGTTCAAATGCAGTACGTTGCCGGCTCAGCGAGGATAATTGAGTGGGCACACATCATCAATGTCAACATGGTCCCCGGAAAAGCTGCCGTTACCGCGCTCGCCGAAGCCGCCGCACGGTGGCGCGAGCGATACCCTTACGAGGTGAGAACATCGGTTACAGTTGGAACACCTAGGTCGGAGAGCTTCGACGAGTATGAGGAGGATCTAGCAAACAACCTGGACGCTGCGGAGCACACCATTGGAACCCCTCGTCCAGCCGACGTCAATGGCCGAAAGGGCAGCATCGTCTCGATCACAACCTTGACCCAACATTTTGAGCCGGCCCCGTCTCCACGATTTCCCCGCAACGAATCTCACGCCGACGAGATCCTGTACGCAGGTATCGAAGAAGCCCCCATGGAGCGCGGCCTCCTCATCCTGGCGCAGATGTCAAGCGCGGGGAACTTCATGAATAAGGAGTACACACAAGCCTGTGTCGAGGCCGCGAGAGAGAACAAGAATTTCGTCATGGGCTTCGTATCCCAGGAGAGCCTCAACACTGAGCCTGAGGATGCCTTCATCCACATGACGCCGGGCTGTCAACTGCCTCCCGAGGGCGACGAGGAGAACGGTGCCGTCACTGGTGACGGCAAGGGCCAGCAGTACAACACTCCTCAAAAGCTGATCGAGCTTTGCGGCACCGACATCGTCATCGTCGGCCGCGGCATTCTCAAGGCAGGCGACCCGCAGTCGGAGGCTGAGCGATACCGTAGGAAGGCCTGGAAAGCGTATCTCTCTCGGGTTGCGTAGGCAGTTCTTCATCACCCCCAATACCCAGGCGTGTTTTCCTGTGATTTTTGTGGTTTTTCTTCCCGCCGCATCGGGGAGGCTCTGGCCCTTATTTGCAAGTGCATTGTCGCAAGTTTGTGTGCATATCGGTCTGCAATGACGTTCGTACCGTAGAGGATCTTGGGCGTGGGACTCGGCACTGGGACGGTTTCTTAGACGGGGACTCGGTGATCCGAGACGGGCCAAAAGTTGAGCGATACCGGCGGATAGGCGTTGAAGACTTGGCTGGTATAAGGGGTGGACTGTCACAGTTGTTATATTGCTGAATTGACCGTCTCTGCAACATCACACTCTTCTACTCTCGATCTTCGGCTCTACGTGAGGCACTCTCGATCGTCACCCAAGCGGTCATTGACAGCGGCAACTGAGTAGCTCGTTCTTACTCAGTGTCGGTGATCGGCAATCAAAGACTACGTACCTTTGCCGCCATTGCTCGCCTTCCGCACCCGATTTGTGACAGGCAGAGCGGGTAGGTTTTGGTCGACGGCATGGCATGTGGCATGTGGCATTGGCATGGCACGGCGAAGCATGGCACGGGCAGGACAGGGTTGCGAGGACTCGGCCAGGAGCGCCGGACTACGGCAGTGCAGACAGGATCATTGGCCGCAGCGTGGCCGTTGTTGGGGTTGGAGAGCGGACAGCCGAACGAGACTGTTGCAACTGTACACACACACACACACACACATACGCACACACACCTTTACTTAACAAGTTCTGAGGCGACGGGCTGGCGGACAAGGTTCCCCGGGATGCGACACGTTCTCGAGGAGCTGCGAGATTCAAGAAGGCTATTTTCCCTAAGATGCAGAATTTAGAGCCCAGCATTGCACCATTGCCACGAGCGCCGCAGGGGCAGCCGGCGGCGGTGGTCGTCCTGACTTCCAGACGACTCCGAAGGCATTGGTGCGACGAGTCCACGAGGCATGACATGGATGATGGCAGGGCAGGGACGTCGACGTCGACGTCGAAAGGGGGGGGAGGCATGGCAATTTCGGCGTGCGTGCGTGCCCTGTCGGCGCCCTGCCGGCCCTACCCCTCCACGTTGTCTTCTGCCTCTTTGTCTTGCTGGAGCCAGTACTCTGGCTGATGCAGCTGGCAGAACGCGCCGCCTTGACCTGCCATTGTCTGTGTGTGTGGTTGACCACGGTTGCCCACACGTCGAACCCGGAACCCGCACGTCGAATCCGAGGGAGGGAGGTCGCCGATCCAAAGGTCGCCCGTAGGCTCAGAAGGGAATCCATGTCGGCAGGGCACTGGAAACCGCGGGAGATACGACCCAGCTCGCTGCATGTAAGCGATCGCAAACCAGCAAACTATCTTAGCTTGTCCCAGGAGCCAGAGGATGTGAACTTTGGGCGGCCGTTCGTTCGTCGCGGTCTCGTCTCGTGGCCGGTGGCCGTCTGCAGCCCGCAAACTGCAGCACTACGTAGTGCACTTTCCAATATGCGATTCCATTCGTGTTGGTGGTGTGTGCCTGCCTCTGCCGGGCCACACGGGGTTAAGAAGGCCTCAGCGACTCTCTGCCCCGAACTCCTGGGTTACCCTAGGCCCAACTCCCGGCCCCACCGTCGACCGGCCACATGCCTTGCCGCAGCGTAGCGCGCAGCAGCTGTGATTCTGTGAGAAGGAGCGAGTGACAGGTGAGAGAAAGCGCCTGCCGTTTTGGGAGCCCCGGTACATTTGGTAGATCAACCCTCTGGGCCTTCCCGAATCCCAGCTTTTGCATCTTCTGCCCCTGGCCGTCGCCGTCGCCGTCGCCGTCACTGCCACTGCCACTGCTTTCTGACCTTTCTGACGCCACCGCCGTTGCTGTCTCTGCTCCTCCTGCTCCACCTGGGCTGCTGCCGTGCGAGGTGGCCCTGTTCATCGACGTTGCTCGCGGCGGGTCCTGATATTTTTCCAGATTTCTTCCATTCCTTGCTTCCGTAATCATCAAACCTGCCGACCACATCCGCGAACCCAGATTCGACAAAGACCACACGCCGAGCTTCGCATTTTTTAACCCTCCGTCTCGTTGCCGCGTTGCGCCTGCCCGCGCGCAATTACCCAGACCCTATCGATTGGATCATCGTCGTCCCGAACTGGTTGCGGCCTCGACGGCACAGCCCGACAACACCCTCATCTGACCCTCTGATCGACCGAGGCGACGAAGCTCACCACCCTAGAAAGTCGCGCCGCGCTCCCCGCACTCACGACAACACTTCTTCGCACCCACCGCCAAACACTTACAGCGGACTCGACCGACGACCACGGCCGATGATGGCCGACAACCGGCGCATAAGCCCCGAGATCGCGCCGCCCGCCCCTGCGCGGGACGGCCAGAAGCAGAACTCGGCACCGACTCAAAAATCCCCCCAGAACCAAACACAGGAAGCTCGGCCCCCACCAAAGAAGCGCAGGAGGGTCGTGATATCTTGCACCGAGTGCCACCGACGGAAGCAAAAAGTTGGTCATCCATCCCGTCACTTTCTCTCCGTGTCCCAGTTGCCCCGCGATGGCTGACATGTTTTCGCGCAGTGCGACCGAGACCTGCCCTGCGCCAACTGCAAGTCGCGAAACAAACAAGACGCATGCAAGTACGAGACTGGCGCGCCTACGGCAAAGGAACATCGCAAGGCCGAGGCCGAAGGGGCAGGCACGACGCAGGTCCAAAGCCTATCTAACGCGGCGGCGAATTGGGGCTACTCCCACGCAGGGGCGTCGACACTCGGCCTCATGCGAAAAATCGAAAGCGCAAATAGCGACGGACCCTTATCTCATCTCAGCGGCGCAACTCATATCGAGGACCAGTTCGCAACAAAAGAGCGCTACAAGTCCTTGATCAGACAGCTGCCGGCCAAGGGCTACATTGAGAAGCTCATCGAGGTCTACTTTCGCGAGTTTAATTGGCAATATTACGCACTCGAGGAGGACCTGTTCATGCAGCAGTTTGCCGAATGGACAAACATACCCTTCAACGTGCTCTCCAACTCGGGGCCGCAGGGCCTCTCCCCTGACCTGAGGGTTTTCCCGGCCCTGCTCTTCCAAGTTTTGGCGACGGCCTTGTTGATTCTTCCCGAAGGCTCGCATGAGTTTTACGAGCATCTCAAGTATGCCGGCAACATGACCTTTGAGGACCTCGCGGCGGACTACAGCGAGTCTGGCGTGGGCATTTTGTCGTTGCTGGGAAAACGTCAAATAACCTTGACAACGGTCCAAGCTTCATTCCTCAGAGCGGCGTTTCTGAAATACATGGCCAAAGTCACGGAATCGGTGGGTGACTCGTACGTCCGCTGAGGGTTGTCGAAACTAACACCGAACGCAGTGGCACGCCATCGGCAGCGCCATTCGAGATGCCCAAGAAATTGGCATGCACAGAGACAGCTTGGATCCCCAGCCAGCAAGCGACGAGACTGAGGATGTTCTAGAAAACATGTGGTTGATTCAGCGAAGACGCAAGTTATACATGGTTCTGATGACATGGTGAGCAATTGCCGGGCAGCAAGGATGGCAAGACATGACTCGGCTTACACCGAACAGGGACATTCATTGTGCGCTTGTGCTGGGACGTCCTGGCAGCATCGATTGGCGCATACTTCCGCCAAGTCTGCCGATAGATACGCCCCTGCGAAAGGACCGTCGCAAGACACCCGTTGCACCAAGGGATGACGAGAAAGACCCCCCGACACCCTTGACTAGGGGCATTTGGGCGTTCAAGCTCGTGGCCCCGATGCGCGAGATCCTGGAGCTAGAGCACGATGGCCCGTGTCCCAAAGACTATTCCAAAGTTGACCGGGTTCACCAGATGTGCGTGGAGTTGGACGAGATGACGCCGGCCTACTTCCGGCTGGAGAATCCGGACCGGAGGTGGGATGACGACCCATCGTGCTACTGGCTCCAGTCGGTGCGGTTCTACCTGCCGCAGATGAACCTCTTCAACTTCATGGCGCTGCATAGACCATACATATTCAACAGACAGAAGAGCCGGACCGAAGCACTCAAGGCAAGCATTGAAATGTTGCACCGACAGATGCTTACGTTTCAAGGCCTCGAACCTGGCTCGTGGCGGAAGTGAGTATCATGAATGTGGAAGAAGTCGCTCGAAAGCTAACCGTATTGCAAAGCTTCTCGCTGTTTTTTGGCAGCTTCGATGCTGTGGTGCTCATGGCGTCGATTTACATTCTCTTCCCAAAAGAGAATCTGGACATGGCTGGGAGCGCGATGCAGCACTTCCATTGGACAACCGAGAGATTCGAGGCGATGCAGGAGAGGAACCCTCTCGCAAAGGCTGCAAAGGGTGTCTTGCAAGCCATTTTTGTCAAGTTCAAGAGGGCGGTAGGAAATCCCGCGCCGCCACCGAGCATGTCTAGTGTAGCCTCCCAGACGCCAGCATCGACCACGGAGAGCAGTAGCAGCCTATCTGCTCGCGGGTCAGTATCAACGTCGGTGGCAACAGCGGACACGCCCGTGAGCAAGAGCAGCACTGTGGCAACACCAACATCGTTGCCAACGGCACAGGAGACATCGTCGTATCCTCTCCCCTCGTCACACTCGGAGTGGACGATTCCGAACGGCTGGGACTTCACCTCGATTGCGCCACTCTTCCCGATGGGAGACCTCATATATCACGACCTGAACGGAATACCGGAAGATGGATCATTACCCGCATGGGGAGCAGCAACACCACCACCCCCAGCACCTGGTCAGACGTTTGAGGGGGATTTTGGGAACGACAGTGTGTGGAATCTTTTGAACCAGTATGACCCAACGACCGCCTAAAATGAATATGGAAGCACAGGCAAAATGGAGAGAGCCGAGCGGGCCTGTGCGGAGCGGCTCATGATTGATTACCTAAAGCAAGGACGGAGAAGGGCGCGGCAACAAAAGGAACGGGGACCAGTGCACGGAGCAAACGGCAAGGCGTCCCAGGACTCTCTAAACGCGAAGAATATGAGAGACGAGCCCGCTTCGTGGCGGCGGCTGAGTACATGACTTTGAAGGGTCGTCATTGGCTGCATTTATTGGTGGGTTGAGCTGGAGTACATGATCACGGATACTAAACGCTGAGAATCCCCTGTCGAGATTGTCAGCCATTCAGAGAGAGAGAGACTGACGGGGGTCCCCCCAAGGCGTGGGGCCGGCGCTTACCGGAGTGAGATGCTGCACAAATGCCATGGGCCAGCTGGTGCCATTCATGAGGCAGGCTGGAAACGTAGCAATCTTGTATGTCGGGGACAGACGCACATGAAGGAGCGGAAACAAAAGCATATGAATGGATTCAGAACCCAATATACCCTAGTGCGCTGCTTTGCCTGCCACTGAATGTCTGAAGCGAACTGAGCATCTGGAACGGATAACAATGAGCATGCCAGGTGAGTGTGATTGAATAGCGACTGTAGTGCATGTATCAGTGCTCCCTACATAGTAGAAGAGCCGAAGACTTGACATCGGCTCAGGACGTTGTGCGCAATTTTATTGAGCATACGGTTGTATTCCCTTTTGGTCACCCTGTTGGTGGTTGGTTAATGATGAGCGAAGAGGAAAAATCAATTAACGCCAGCCAAACGCGTCGTGGCGTGTCTGGCATCTTATCGGGCTGGGCTACCTACCTTTCACACCTTTTTTTTTTTTTGCCTCGCCAATTTTTTATCCCCCAGCAGGTTTTGATTGCAGATGCAGAGCTCTGTCCCCATCCTGCAATTTGCTCCCGGGACCCAGCAGTAGAGGAGACAAGACACGCAGAACCTACCTTACCTACCTTCAACTTGCCTGCTTCTGTATCTCGCATATCGCATCTCGTATCTCGCGTGGTCCTTCACCGCTCTCTGTTTTCTCTCTCTCCTCTCTCTCCACGTGTGCCGGGAAACCAGTAGACGGGATCTTGAGAACCATTTGTGATCCGCAGGCCCGGGGTTTTGCCTCTCTATAAATTACGCGGCGCCGCGCCGAGGCTGAGAAAAAAATCATCTAGATCTGAGCACTTGGATTGTCGCCGAGGTTGTCTCTTTCCAACCCAACCCCCGTTCGTTGACCTGCACTGCTGGTCTTGCATCCTCAGACACCTCGTCAGCATCTGCTTGGCCCTTGCCTTACCTTACCTACCTCACCTACCCACGCTACCTACCTTGCCTTACCTTGCATCGCCTTACCGGTTTCCATACATCGCCGATCGAACACTGTCCCGGGCAGGTGTCTTCCTACCTTATCCTTGGCTACACCTCGGTTGGTGTCTGCATTTGCGAGGTACCTCACCTTGATTACCTACCTTTTTGCGCGCACGATTGTTCTTTCCCCCGTCGTCTTCGCACCGCATCTTGCACAAAGCTTTGGAGACGGACAGGCTAGCCGCAAACCTTTTTCTCACGTCGCCTGCGCCGCTCCTGCCATCCCGCAAGCCTGATCCAACACCTGCCTCAGCTGCATACCTTACCAACCTTACCTTACCTAGGTACCACCTGCTCTGCTCCAGTCATCGGCAGGAACGACTGCACCCCAATCCAAGGGACTACCTACCTAAGGTACATCAGGCAGGCAGGCAGTCAGGCAGGCAGTCAGGCAGGCGCACTCATGCAAACTTCCTCACCTCACACACGCGCGCACTCGACGCAGGCATAATCTGCCTTGGGCGGCTGGCAATACCAAACGCAACCCAAGCACAGGCACGGTACTTTTACCGTCTGTGGTCTGCACCTCACACCTCGCAGCGCCAATAGCAACTGCAGCCACCGTCTTCTTGCAGCTCCGTTTGGCACACAAGTGTCCGCCTCGTCTTCTTCCTTTTTTTTCCTTTTTTCTTCCCGTGGCATCAGCCAGGACGTGGGAAGCAGCAGCGAACAAAACGGCCAAGGCCCAGCCCCAGCCCCGGCCGGCCACCTAGCTGTCCCTATGTCGTCCAACATTGCCTCCTCCTCCACCACCACATCCACCAACACCAAGACCACCCCTGCCTCTTACCTTCTCATGGGCCAGTCTCTTCTGCCCTCTCTCTCATCCTCTCCTAGCGTCCGCTTCCCCTCTGTCATCGGACACGGAACCATGGAGAGAACCAAACCCATGGCCATGAACACCGAGATCATGGACTTTGTCGGCCGTTATCAAACGTTGCAGGGTTATCAAGACGCCAGCGACCAGCTGATTAAGGTGGGTTCCGCTTTCCTTGCTTCCCCCTCCTCTTTAAGCTTCCTTCCAGTCTGCAGAGAGACCAAAGCTCCGTTTTCCCCAGTGTGTGCCGCCGCAGCAGGCCAGGCCAGACCAGACCAGCCTGGCAAAGTCCCTTCTGCCCCAGCTTCCTTCCCTCACTCAACAACCCAACCCACCACGCTGGAGGTGGGTGGCGCTGCGCTACGCTTCGGCTGTGCGCTGTCCCGCATCATCGCGTCCGTCCCATTTCCGTCAGCGAGACGTGACGAGATGAACCGCCATTTCCACGCGAACCTTTTTGTTCTCTACGATAACAGAGTTTGGATTTTTTGATATTTTTTTTCTATGAGGTCGTAATGGACTAATCTCTTCTCACTTCGGTTCCCCCAACACAGGACCTTTTGATCTACTGCAAAGAGCTTCAGAGCACTTATGGCGAAGAAAATCAGCTCCTCAAGCAGGAGCTACGCAACGCAAAGCTCGACCTTGAACATGCCACGATTTCTAGAAGAGAGATGCAGCAGACGCTGTCGGGACTTGAGTCTGATAACAACTACATCAAGGTAGAAAGCGACATTGCCTGCTGTCAAATTGCAGCCCTGTAATCATTGCGCTCGGAGTGGCTGAACCTCGCAGAACCGCAATCCATACGTCTTGATTCTGATTGACGGCGATGGCCTCCTTGTAAGTGCCCCATCTGGCTCTTGCTTATCCCGGCTCGTCAACGTCTGCGCCGAGTGCTGATCCGATCTCTCTCTATAGTTCCAAGAGACCTACATCAAACAGGGCATCGAGGGAGGCAAGCAGGCCGCCTACGCCCTACGATCCGCCGTCGCCGAGTACGTGGGCAGTCAGGCGGGCGAAGTTGAGATAATAGCCAAAGTTTGCGCCAACATGTCGGGTCTCGGCCGGGCCATGCGCCGTGACGGCTGCTTGGATAGCGAGTCGGAACTCAAGGACTTTTCGTTAGGCTTTACGCAGGCCAAAGCCTCGTTTGATTTCATAGACGTCGGTTACGGTAAGGAGCGTGCCGACTCAAAAATCAAAGGTACGCCTACGTGCTCTGAATCTTGCGCCGGCCCTCTCTCTCTCTCTGGCGTCACGCCATCAAGATCTGTCTCGACCCAACGGCTTTTTTTTAACGCGGCGTATGGCTGACTGGCTTGGACATGCTACAGAGGCCACGCGCTGGCATTTGCGAAACCATAATTGCAGACAGATTTTGCTGGGCATCTCTCATGACGCCGGATACGCTCCGTTCCTAGATGAAATTCTCCAGGATACGGATACCCGCGCGAGAGTCAGTCTTATTGAGGGCATTGCGACAGTCAGAGAGCTGAAAAACACCAACGTTCACATCTTGGACCCGCTGCCTAGCCTTTTTCGAAACCAAAAGCTCGTGGACCGCAGTGGTGATCGATCTGCCGAGGCCACGTACATGAAGTCGGCGGTGACTGTGACGACGACCTCGTCGCCTCCGCTGACTGTTGCTTCGCCGGCGTCTGCAACGGCATCCTCTTCCTGGGCTGGCGTGACCAAGGCGAGCCCTCCACCTCAAATCACTACCCCATTAGCCAACAAAAACACCAGTTTGCCATCTCGGCAAGCCACCCAGATCAAACCACAAACTTCGTCGTGGAACCCTGGTCCCCGCGGACTTGATCCCCTGATTCCTATCAACCAGACTACCTTGGATAACATCAAGAAGCGGACGGGAAGCAGCAAGTTATGCAATAATCACTACCTCCGCGGTCCCTGCGTCAAAGGCGACGAATGCTGCTTTGAGCACAAGTATCGGCCTAACAACGACGAAATTAACGCCATCGCTCATTTGACTCGCCTGAATCCCTGCACCAGCGGACAGGAGTGCGATGTTGAAAATTGTATTTACGGACATCACGTAAGTTTCACGACTTGGGTGTATGGCCGACTCATTGCTAACCTGCCTGCGCAGTGCCCCAGCGTGGTTGGCAGCACGTGCACCCATCCATATTGCAAATTCAGAGTTTCTGACCACCCTCCTGGCACGAAATTCAAGAACGCCAAGATCTCTGAGAACTAGAAAACGAAAGACGCTTCTCGAGCGGCGGAGAGTGGGCAGGGCCCGAAGTAACTCGACACACAGATTGACATTGCACTCGTTGTGCACGGTACAGGGAGGTTGGAGGGGGGAGTAACTCTCACGTAGCCGTGTGCCTTTAATTTGATCCCTTTTCAGACCGTGGCCTTTTTTTTCGTCATCTGTGTCTTATTTTTATGCGTGCTCTCAATCTAGAAATAGCGACCGGAGTTAAGAGCCATGCCATCTCGACCTCAGTTGTGCCTGGCCTTAAGATGACGTTCCCTATTAGCTGTCCGCCCGCTTTAGCTAGCTAGCATGCATGGCTGCTGAACCCTGGCCGGTGAGGTGGATCCCGTCACAAACCCCACTACGGCGAACCTTCGTTTCTTGACCCCACACGCCTCTGCCAAAATCCCAGACGGGACTAGTAGAGCCTCCTCCCAATCGACAACTGTATCCTCACCTCCCACCTTCTAGAGCACCACCCGACGTCCAGCGCTCCGTCACCCGGCTCAGCGACCCCTACACGACCGTTAACATACCCAATCACACACCTGGGACAACAAAATGTCGCATCCGCGCATAGAAGAAGTCGAGGACAGCGACCTCGAGGCGTCTGACCCCTCCGAGGGCGACATTGACGAGTTCAACGACAGCGACATCATGCGACGGGTCGAGCCCAAGTCATCCTCCTCAACAGCGACACCACCACCAGGCGCGGCCGCCTCGCGCATCAACCCAGCCAACATCCCCTCGGCCACCGCGGCCCCGCGCCCGGGAGGCTCCGAGTTCCAAACAACCTCCGACCCGAAGCAGTACGCCGACTTCCAGTGCCTGTACCCCGTCTACTTTGACGCGCGGCGCACCCGCGCCGAGGGCCGCCGCGTGCCGCGCGAGCTGGCCGTCATGAACCCCATCGCCCGCGAGATCGTCAACGCCTGCGCGGCGCTGCGTCTGCCGACCCTCTTCGAGCCGGCCAAGTTCCACCCCAAGGACTGGGCGAACCCGGGCCGCGTCAAGATCAGGATACGCTTCGGCGGCGAGGCCGGCCGCGGCAAGGACGGCGGCAAGGCGTCGCCCAACCAGAGGCCCTACGGCATGCCCGAGATCAAGAACAAGCACCACCTGTACATACTCGTGGCCAAGCACCTCAAGGAGAACCCCACCACCGAGGACAGCGCCGCGCTGAGGGCGCGCGTGCAGGGCGCCCCCGCGGCGGACCCGAACAAGCCGTGGCCGAAGCCCGCCGTGCCCAGGGGCTGGAAGATGGGCGACCTGCTGCCGTACATCAGCCCCGCCATGACCGGCGGCGGCGTCAGCGAGAACCTGTTCAAGGACATGATGAAGGAGATGCAGGGCGGCGGGGATCCCATGGCCGCGTTGATGGGCCAGCAGCAGGGTGGTGGTGGTGGTGGCGGCGGCGGCGAGGAGAAGGCGAGCAAGAAGAAGAAGGGCAAGGGAAAGGCTTGAGTCGGAGCGTCTAGTTGCTTGAACCAGAGGGATACATGCATGTATGGGCTTTGTTCGATTCCCCCGCAAAAAAAGACCACCGGAAGTATGTCACACTAGACGGGCACTCATGAGGATAAACCGAGACGATGACTTATCACGATGTCACGGATGAGGAGAGACGGGAGGAGCAAAAAAGCTGAACAAGAAATAGATGCTGGACATAAAAGGTTCGGGGGGGTATCTAGCCACTGGTCCTGCTACCGAGCATCGTTGCATGATAATCATACCGCCGCTAAGCGGCCCTGCAATCCTTCCCACTCGCGCGATCCAACAATCTGCACGTCCTGCTCGCCGCCGGACACCATCTTGCCGTCCGCGCCTGGCAGGCGGATCTGCAGCCGGGCCGCCACGTTTCTCATCATCTGCTTCTTCTCCGCGGCCGCGTCTTTGCGACCGAGCACCACCTCCGACTTCTTGAGCACCGAGTTCCGCCAGCTGTTCCACGCCGCAAGGTCCTCTCTCTGCTTGGCCGCGTGGTACTGGGGCGTGGTCCTCGCCGGCTTCCACGCCAGCTTGTCTTCTGGAAGTGAACCCAGGTCGTACACCCTCGCCGAGGTCGTGAACTTGACCAGCTCGCTCAGGACGTCCTTGCCTTCTGCCACAACCAATTGTCGGCGCTGTTCGATGACGGACATGCGCTTCGTAAGCGGCTCTGCCAACCAGTCGTAGTTGTGCTGCTCCGTTGTCCGGGCACGTCGGTTGTCTTCGCGCAGATACCGCACGGCAGCTTGCAGACTGGCAATGTCGCTCTTGAGGGCGTCCATCTCGCGGGCAGTCGCCACTGCTCGCTCTTGTCCGGCCTTGGCACCAGCCGCACCAGCACCATCGGCGAAGGCCTTGCTGTCGCCAGCAATCTTCTTCCACTTATCGCGATCGGTCTCCAGCGTCTTGAGCTCGCGGTCTTGCTTGTCAATGTCCTCCTTGAGGCTCGCGGCCTTCTGCTTGGCGGCCTCAATCTGTGCCTCGAGATCTTCGATGCGGGAAGCCTTGGCATTAGCATCCTTCATCCGCGATTCGAGAGTCTCGATCTTCAGGTTGGCTGTGCTGAGGGTTTCGTCGCGCTGCGCAATAGCCCTGCGGGCTTCATTGTGCTCCTCCTTAAGGCGGCGCAATTCCTCCTCGGCGTCGACGGGGATCGTCTTGATAGCCTTGAGTTCCTGGGACCGGAGTTTCCAAGGTGCCGGGCTGACATCAAACTCCTGCGTCTGAGACAGATCACTGCTGAGCGCAGCCAAGTCGGAGATCTGGCTGGTGAGGGTGCGGAGCCTGGACAGGTAGGTCGAGAACAGATCAGACTCGCTGGACGAGGTGACCTTGACGGTGGCCTTGGAGATTGTGTCCTGGATTTCGCGGTAGTCGTGAGGCTCGGCTCTGCCCTCCTCGTGCAGGAGAAGGTGCAGATCCAAACCAATCTCGCGAGCCAAAGCAGAGAGTTGGCGGGTGGCATCGAGGCATTGCTCAAAGGACTCCTTCGTCTCCTGCGGTAGCGCCAATGATCTGGACTTGAGATCTTGCAGTGCCCTGACGGCCTTACCGGCGATCACCTTGGTGCTGCGGGTCTGGCTGACGACGAGCTCAGACTTCTTGTTGAAGTGCTGTGCCATTTCGTCCTCGTCAGACTCAACAGGCACAACTCTCTGGACCATGCTTCTCATCGTGGCAAAGGTGGCGGCAGCAGACTCCAGGTGGCTTTGCATGACGAGCGTCTGCATGTACGTGTCCTCGGCGAAGTCGGGCAGGTCGCTGGTGAGGTGCACCTCAGCGAGGTGAGACATGAGGGCGATCGTGCGTTGCAGCTCATCGGCGCACTTCTTCTCCTTGAGCTCGTCGCGGCGCAGACCGTCAATCCATCCATTCAACGCCCGCTCGACTGGCTCCAACTCGAACAGTGCATTCTGGTATCGCTGGAACTGCTCGATCGAGCAGTGGCTGATGGCGTTGGTGAAACGCTCGCACATGGAAGCGACCCAAGTAAGCTTGTCAATGGCATCACAGGCAGCAAAGATGTCGTCTTCGTGGCCCGGCTGAGGCTGTCCGTTGACGCGCTCCTTGATGAATCCCTGCAAAAGCTCCGCCTTGAAGGCAAGTCTCTTGAATCTCAACAAAGCAAGAACCGAGTCCTGGTCCTCCTTATAAGTGTCAGGCAGGAAAAGTTTGACGATCTCGAGGTGCTGCTCGGCTTCCTGGGCCTCCAATCTGCGAAGTTCCAGATCGATGGTCTTGACCTGCGCCTTTGAGGCAGAGATCTGGAGCTTCATGTTCAGGTCCATCATGGCACGAGACTTGCTGTTAAGCTGCTCGGACTCCGACTCGGTGACAGCGTGAGATGCTCGCATGTCATCCAGATCGCTCTGCAAGCTAGTCACGAGACCCCTGAATCGAGACAGTGTGTACTCCATGTCTTCCAGGGCCTCCTCCTGCTCGCCAGCGCGACGAGCCTGCTCCGCAATGACGCTATCCTTGAAGTCGAGTTCCTCTTGCATCTCCTTTTCGTTTTGGACATGGTTGATTTCGAGCTCGTCGTTGACCTCCTTAAGGTTTTCGAGGTCCTCAATGACGGCCTTGAGCTCGTCAATCTGCTCAGACATGCTCATGTTGCGCTCAGTGAGATCTTCAATCATATCTTCGGCACCAAGCGCATTGTCCAGCTGCTGACGGAGATCCTCGACCGCCACCTCAGACTGAGCAAGCTTCTCTTTGGCTGCCGCGAACTGCTCCTGCACAACACCGTACTCATGAAGGTCGTCTTCCAAGGTCTTGATCTGGTCCTTCAGCTCCTCCTCTTGTTGCTGTGTCAAGTCACGCAGTCGCAGCAAGGCCTCCCGAAGCCTCTCATTTGTCCTCTCCATCTGCAGCCAACCGGTGCTCGCTCGCTCTTCCGACGTCATGCCCTGGCCGAACTCCGCATTCTCCTCGCGAAGAATCTCAACCTCAAGCTCCAGCTCTTCAGACTTTTGCTTGAGGGCCTCGAGCTCAACCTTGAGCACCTCAGCTGTCTCCTCGGCCATCTCTCGATCAAGCGTTGCCAGTTCCAAGGCCGTCTCGTGCTCCATTTGCATGTTCTCGATTGACTCGAACCTGGCCTCCGCCTCCTTGAGCTGTTTGCGCAGCTCGTTATTCTCATTCTGCTGCGGCTGGTACTTGGCTTGTAGCTTCTGAATGATGGTTTCAAATCTGTCTCTCTCGCCTTGAACCTGTTCTAGCTGTTTCAGCTTCTCGCGGTCCTCTAGTCTCTTGCGCTCGAGGACCTTCAACTTGGCTTTGAGATCTTCAATTTCCTTGTTAGCAGCGGCGGCATTTGTTGTGGAACGGGCGGTGGTTGTCGTCGCTTGTCTTGTAGCTGCACTCGTGGTCGCAGAGGAGCCCGAGGTGAGCTTCTCCAGGGCTTTCGTCCGGGCTCGAACGGGGCTGATCTCGCCGTCCTTTGATGGCGATGTAGCTCCCCCATCATCTCCGCTGTCCGCAGTCTTGCCAGCTCCCATGTCCGCCGAGGGTCGTCTAACAGATGTTGTGCGACCAGTCATAGAAAGGCGACCGCTTGTTGGTCTCGTAGTGGTTGGTCTTGTCGGCGCTGAGGATGTAGACGGCTGCCGCGTCCTTGTGGTGGGTATTGGCGGAGGGGCCATGGAGGTACGAGTACTTCCTACCGCTGGTCGCGTCTTCGCTCCAACGGCAGATGTGCGGGTATTCGAAGGAGTGGTGGTTCGTGATGGTGCGGTGCTTGATACGGCAGAACCGAGCTGTTTCGTGGGTGATTTGGTTGGGGACTACACACGCACATTGTGAGCCATTGTCGTTCATTGAACCAACCTGAAGCATTTATAAACTTACTCTGAGTATACTCGACGGTCGAGACCCCTTAGGCCCCGGACTTGGGCTCGGTGCGTTCAGGCTCATCCTCTTAGTCAACCCCGAATCCGCAGCCGACCGTCCGGCGCCCGGGTTGAAGCTGCTCGGCCGGCTGGGCCTACGGGCTGGCTTCGCTGCGGCTGGAGCCTGGGCAATGATTGCCAGAGTCGTGGGCCGCACGAACATGCCATGTCCCATGGCACAGTCAAAGTACCGCTCGCCTTGAACGCTGCCATCGTTCTTCCCGCCATCGTCCTCGAGCTCGATGCCCACCCAGTCGCCGCTGGCAAAGTGGGTGGTGCCGACGAACCGCACGATGCCGGTCCGGCCATCTGACAGACGGACCGTCTGGCCAACTGCTAGGTCCGACATGCTTAGCAGGTGATATTACTGAGAAATAATCATATTCGTTCGGTGTGCGGTCGATGGGCGAGGGTCGATGTGCGGCTCTTTGTGATGTGTGATGTGTGTACGATGTGTTTAGATGTGTTTAGATGTCACTTTAGGGGAACCTTGGGAGCGCGTCCAGTCGGATATACGCGCTGGGACCTAGAGCTTGCAGCGGTTGCGGCTGCAACTAGGTAAACTGACCAGGGGGTTCATCTGGGGTGATGTCAATTGAAACGTGTGCCTGATTGGCCCGTGTGTTGGCCTTGCATTTCAGGGTCCACAAATGGTCAGTGACACAGTCCCTTCACAATTGGCACAAGTCAAACATAAGTTGCTCAACTAGCATAACACAAACAATGCTAACAACAAGATGTAAAGTCAAAACAAAGCAAACGACGACAAAGATTCAGACAGAGACATTGTCTCACCTGCCCTGACATCACACACCTTAGGCTCACATACGTCGCAAGGCTCATTGCTAAAGCCTCACACACCACCTCGGCACGCGATCGATCCAGCTTGGAGCTGTCCCATCAGCCGTGGCCGCACTTGACATTATCACGCCGACTGACTCGCAAACGCAGCATCGCTCGATCCCTAAGTTCTCATGATTTTCCCTGTCTACGCCTACGCTATGTCGGAAATCAAAGCAAGAGGCCGTCTCAACCGTCGATATCCCTGATTTCAACACACTCTTTGACAGCAGTCACATTACATCCGCTTTTATCGCCTCATCCTCGTCCGAATCCCTCCTGGAAGCTTCCTCCACGAATCCACTCAATGACCTCGAAACAGATGCGCCGCTCAGTCTTCTCGTCCAGCGATTTGCCCTGCGCAATTCTAACCACCATGACGCCGGGACCTCTGAACTCCACGGCGCCTCGAGAGGCTTCGTCCTCCACCACGGACTTGACGTAAATGACGAGGTCTGGTCCGATGATGCCCCTCCACAAAGTTGACATCCATTGCCAGTGGTCGACCGGGGCATAAGAATCTGAAATGGGTATCATACAAGCGTACTTGTCCGAGATGGTCAAGCTGAAACCCGCAGGGAGCAAAGCAATCGGCGTCTTGGCCGAGCTAGGCGCCGATATCGAATTGTGCCTCGATCCGACTACCTCTCCTTCCGATGCTCGCCTGCTCGGCAGGTGAACGTCGGGGCCATGCCCCGGCTTTGTGGTGACGTGCTTGGCAATCTCTCGCGACTTTTCGTGCCACTTCATCATAGTCTGCATGTAGTTGGAGAACAGCTCCGAGGCTTGCAGGCTCGGCTGTGAGTGGCTGCTCTTTCTACTGCTGGCTGCGGATGCGGCGTCGTTCATTTTCGTGTCTTCTTCCGGTGACACGACTGATAGCAGCGTGCTCGGTGCTTCGCTCCAGATCTTCAAGTCGATCTCGCTCAGTCCGAGCAAAGACCTATGTATGGCCGAACCGACCTGCTCCAGCTGCCGGGGCTCAGCCCCCTCTACGGCGATAACTGCTCCGCGAGTTTCGATGTCCGGACTCGTTGGTCCCGGCGGAGCCAAAGTCGGGCTGATCTTTTGCAGGACCTTCAGCTTGCTCAGGAAGGGTATCGTCATGATCATGGCCTCGAGGCTTTGCGCGTAGGTGTCGCGGGGATTCACGATCCCTAAACCTGCAGCTGGGTGAGCACTCGGACGGTCGTTTGCATCGTTTTCTCTGTTGAGAGGGGGTGACGTTTGAGTCTGCAGAGGCGGCAGGCGGAGACTTTCGTCAAAGGCCGATCCGCGGCTCGATCCTGCGTATGCAGGATGATGCGGCCGAGGAGGAGGAGCCATGGCGCCGTGGCCGGCCCTCGCAAGTGCCGATGGGCCGGGCAGCGGCCCGTAACTCCCGACGGGCGGCGTCGGCGGCATGCTCAAGGACGACCTCGGCTGTCGCGAGAGTGGATGGCCGGTGTAAGGACCTGGCGACGGCACTGCCTGGTAATGACCCATGCCGTTGAATCGGCGCCGTTTGATCTCCGTCGACGGTGACATGGCTTCGTATTCTTCGTCAACATCACGCAGATTGCCGTGCTGGTACTGATACGGCTGCTTGCTACCAGGCAAAGTATGTCGAAGCTGGTCGCCGTCGCTACCCCGCATATCTCTCGGGTGAGGAGGCATGTTTGATTTTGCAGCAGTCGGTGTCGCGAACGGTGTTGACGGCGTTCTGGGCTGCGCGATGAACCTGCCACCGCACTTGGGACACCGTCCTGAGTCTCCTCCGGAGGATGAGCCCGGCCGGCTTCCAGGTCTTCCACCGCGCCTGGGCTGATAGCGGTAGTCGGGGTATTGGCGTTGGTGTCGAATCTTTTCCTCTTCTGCGAGCTTCTTCCAGCTTTCCTTGACGTCCTCGGGCTGTACCCTCCACTGTTCTCCTATGATCTTGGATATTTCTGGGTTGGAGAGACCTGGGTGCTGGGCGATGACCTGGGCCTGGTGGTGCTGTCTGTATAGGATGAAGGCTATCAAAGAACAGCAGCGTCAGCCAACGAGCATTGCACAAGTGTCCGGGCTGCCAGTTGTTTTGAGTCATCCAACAAAGACAAGTTTGCCGAGTTTCTCGTCTCAGAAGCTGTCTGCGATGGGGACCATCGGCGCAAGCTAGAGGAGGAGGAGGAAGACGGGGAACTCACCGTTGCGAGGCCTTGGGACCTTGAGAGCGGGCGTGCAGAGACAGATGTAGTCCTTGCCGCCGCCCTCGCTGCCCATCGGACCCGTTTCCGAGCTGAACTCCCTCGCCCTCGAGCTGTTGGCTTCGTCGACGTCGATCGATGCGGCGCGCTTCCTGCTCGCCCGAGTGCCGGCAGAGCTCACTGAGTCCGGTCCTTCGTCTGTCTCCTGGCTCGCTCTTCGCTCCATGGCCGAGTGGGCAGAGTTGCCCCCGGAGGAAGAGGTTGACCGCCGTGGTCGGGTAGTCAAAACCACATCTGTCATCTTGGGGTGGGAAAAGGTTGGGAAGACGTGCAAACGGGCGTGTGGTGGAAAATGGCGGTAGGTGGTTTGAGGCGGCGGTAGGTCGGCTGGTCAGTCTAGCTATGCGACGTTTGGACTTACACCATGCTCCGGGAAGGGGGGCGTTTGGAGAAGGGTAGCGGAGAGGGGAGAGGGGGGGTGTAGCTTGTATACGGTGAGAGACACGACGGGATGCTAGGGTTTGGTTTGGAAGTGTCGGTGGGAACTTGAGAGCGAACGGGAAGGACAGCAGGTATTTGGAAAGGATGCGGGAGAGACAGACGGAGAGGTATATCGGGAAGCTGGAACGAGACCAGACGGCCGAGATTGCGTCTCTCGTTCTGTGTCTTTGCTCTGTTCGTTGGTACAATTGTCCGCTCTGGCCTTTTCTCCTCCTTTGTGGTTTCGAGATGGCGGCTATCTATTCAGCAGAAGCCGAGCAGACAATGACCGTCAAGCTCAATGACCTTATGTTCAGATATGAAGGTTGCCATTATGGGGAAGAAAGGAACAGCGGGGTTGGAGGAGGGCGGGGCGGTACGTTGCTGTTGCGGCGGCGCCGGCGGCGGTGACAACGAACAGCAACAACAACGCAGAGCAAGCGGCAAATGGCAGCAGCAAGGTGACGAGCGGAGGAAGGGAGGGAGGTTCAGGCGAAAGGAGGACGAACAGAACGAAGAAACGGAACAGAGAGAATGGTCGGCCGAACGAGAGAGGAAAGTGATGGCTTGGGGAGGATGTCTCGGGAATGTACCGCACGCCCACGCTGTTGCAGATGAGAGTAGTTCTCCTTTGTGACGAAGCGTTTGCCCTGTGGCTGGGACCACTCTCCAGCTGTCTACTCAGGGTGTTCCGTTCGCATATGAAGAAAGCAGATGGGTAGATACCCTTTTGCCCTGGCTCTCGTGGCCCCGGGACGAAAATGACAGGTTGGTTCGGGTCCAAGTCCGAGAAGGAAGGTGAATGAGGGCGGCGGTGACAGGCGACGAGGCGCGAGGACATAAAGATGAATAATGAGCAGATGTTGGGTGACAACAACACCGGGCTTTGAAGAATTCTCACCCCCTCCCCTTCCCTTTCCCTTTCCCCAAGTCCCTACTTTCTCAAGTGAAGGGGTTTGAGAAGGAGGAGACTGTTCCGGTCGGCGGCGACAGAGAAAAACGAGGGAGATGTCATGCTCAAAGCAGCCTTATTTCCTCGCCAATGTTATTTTGGGACTCTTATCCTTTCATGTCGTTGGCAATCCAATCCAAGCCGGGGCCACACGCGCGCGAATACTCGTGCGAGTACACCATCTCTCGGTCTTCCCACATGTATTGCATCTCTCAACCTCCCGCTCCTACTAACGCTGCAGCCTCTGCCTCGGCGGCCGCCGGGTACTTTCCCCTCCCTCTTCCCTCCCCCTACCTTACCTCTTACCTTGTGTTCAATGCGCCTTGTGGCCGAGCAGCCAGCTTCTTCTCAAAGAAGACATGTAGGCTCCGACTGCAGACTCACCGTGCCTTGTGGTACATCAGAAACACAATGACCTTGCTTGCTTGGCCACGGGGGTGTGGTGTGTGTGTGTGCCAGGGCCAGAAAGAGAACAGTGCAAGGGAAAGAATAAGTCAAAGAACGGGCATGAATGCGAAAAAAGGTCGGTTGGAATGTGTCAATCAAAATCACCGCTCCGAAGGAACAAAGACAATGGGTGGAGAGAGGGGGAGGAGGATGGCAATGGGAAACCAACTGCATCCCTCCCACCCTCCTGGGCCGAAAGTAGTCTAGACCGGGTGAAGAAGAAAATCCCACGTGATGAAAGGGAAAGATCTCTGTTGGCTTCATTCCCTTCCCTGCCTTATTCTTGTTGTTCTTGGAAATGTTTTTAAAATTTGATCGGCAAGGACACAATGCGTTTGGCGTTGGTGATGTCTCTGATGGATGACGGAGCGCCAAAGTGTGGGATGGGCTGGATGGGGCCAGGGTTCAGAACGGGAAAAACTGAAGACGCGGTGAAGGCTCATTTCTCTCTGGTTGGGGTAGAGAGCGGCAGCATGCGAGGCACATTGGGCGGTGCGTGGATGTCTCTCATTAGTTGTTGTGTTTATGGTTCGCGGCCTGCAAATGTCTCACAACTCTCGGGAGGCCGATCCTTTTTTTTCCTCATCTGGCAGCTCTGTGGCTCTTGTTTTGCAAACAGCCTTTCCTCCCTCAGAGGAACTCGGTACCGTCGAGACGAGATATCAAAAGAGCGCGCAGCTTGTCTTGCGACCGCACATTTGTTCCAAACACGCTCGTTTGTCTCCTCTCAGAACATCGTCACCTAACCACTTCCCATAGACGAGTTTCACATAACCGACCGGTTCCTTTCAAGTGTGGAAAAGAAAAAAGACTCGTCACAGAAAAACTCCGTGGATTACCTGTTTTGGTCTTTGATAATTGTGACAAGTTCTTTTACAACGCCCCCATCCTTCATTCGAGAAAATGAACGAGGTACCGTGGCCTCTTCCTCGCATTTCATCCAACCATATCCTCCCTCTCTCTCTCTTGAACCGCCTTACGAGATGTATCCTCGTCCGTTTTCGCTGCTCAGGAGACTGGCGCTGCGCCGCGAGTCCAGGAAGAGGTCCTCGCACTCGGCCACATCCTGAACGTCGATTTGGCTGCGGCCGTTTGCCTTGGAAAGAATGCTTTCATTGAGGTTAGCCCGCGTGTCTCACACTAGCCGGCCGATCCACGATCCTATAGAGGGGGGGAACCGCATGGAAAGGACCAAGGGAAAGCGGTGGGCGGCATCGGCCTATGTCTCTTTACTCACCTGGCGGGTGTCAACAGTTGCAGGCAGTACCGCAAGCTGATGCGGACGCCGTGTTCCGCAATCTTGTCCAGGGCAGCGTCGGTGATAGGCACACCCTCCGTCGTGGCTCTGATGCGAACAATCCGCTTGATCTCGTCGGACTGGTAGGGCGTCGTGGGAATGATGAGCAGGCGGGCCAAAAAGTCGGTAGGAATGCCGTGCGCCGCGACAATGTCATCCGTGCCGCGAATCGTGGCCATTCCTCTGTTTGATGCCAACACGACAATCGGCGAGATGGTCGATTCCAGAGCCCGGTTCAGGTACGTGAAACACTCGACATCAAGCATGTGTGCCTGTTGTTGAAGATTAACCCACCCGTCTCAGTCCGCGTCAGACACAAATGTTCGCTTACCTCATCGATGAAGAGCACGCCAGGAACGAGCTCCGCGACTCCCTGGTCAATGTACTTGCTCACCACCTTGTTAATCTCTCCGCGCAGCTTGTCCGTGATCTCGGTCATCTTGGGCTTCATCAGCTGGCCCATCATACTCATAATGTCCTGGCCACCCTGAGGCCGGGAGTTGGCGACATCCAGATCGTGCAGGGTTACATCTTGCACGATCTCCTTCTTCTTGTGCACCTCGCCCTTCGGAATGGGCACGTACTCCTCGGCCTCGAGGTCGAACTCGGTCGCGTAGGCGTCTGATCTTCCCACACGCTTACAGGCGCCCGTGTTGGCCTCGATGTAGATGACGTCTCCCACTGATACTCTCTCCTTCTGGATCGCCTCGTATATGCTGGGGTCTAACCGCAGCTTCTTCTGTCCCTTCGCGCTCTTCAGGCCGATCAGCAGTGTGCTGATAGTCTTGCCGTATCCGCCCAGAGGATTCTCGGCCTCCTCGGGAGTGAGCTCTGTGACCTCGCCCTCGTACACTTCCTTCGTTTCCCGGACCTTGAGGCCGATCGCGCGGCGGAAGTTCTCCATCAGCATCTCCGTCTTCTTCACTTCTGTCGAGTAGATTTCGCTGCCGACGATCGGGCAGAAGGGGATCTTGGTTCCGAGCTCTTGACTAATGGCGAGCGCGAGCGCTGTCTTTCCGGTACCCGGTCCACCGGCGAGCAAAACGCCGCGGCCGGCCATCTTGTGCGCGCGAATGAGGTCAACTACAATACCGCTTGCCTGAACGTTATAGAATGTCAGTATGCTTGCTTGCACGAGGGCAAAGTTCGGAATAGTCCGGCTGACCTCTCTTGCCGTCGTCTGACCGACAAAGCCCGCAGCCTGCTTCTCCGCCGTACCATCTTGCTTCAGTCCCAAGCCCTTGATGTGGGTGTGGGCAGCCGTGCGATTCTCGCGACTGTTTCCCTTAACCTCGCTGATTTGGACCATCTTCGCGGCGGGGGCGTGGGTTGCCGGGGGTCAATTCTAATTGTATCAATTCTCTCGTGCGCGACTGTGATGTGTAGGTGTTCGGCGATTTGGTCGTTTTCGCAATGAGTTCGCAAGTGTCGGAGGGGGGTGGTAGTGTTAGACAGGCTTGGTTGAAGCTTCCAAAAGATTTTGGGCGACGCGCCTCACTGTCTCTATCCCTGCAAAACTGTAAGGCGCACAGTGCAGGCGCCAATTTGCACATTGAACATGGCGCCCCACACGTGACCCGGTGATAGCTTCCCGTTTGCACTTCCCAGCAACCTCGAGCCCAGACTGCCTGAATGCCTACGATTGCATGGTATGAGATTCAATGACACTTGGATGACAGAATACATTGAAGTGTGCTAATTGACCAGAGGCCACCGATAGCGCCCTTCCATCTTGCCCGAGAGACGGATGGGAGGCTCTTGTCAAGAAAGTCCTTGTAGATACTTGAATGATGGAACGAATCGCATCCCTTCTCATCTCGCCTAGCGTTTGAACTTCTCTGTTTGGTTCTCTGCTGCTTCTCCCAAAATCTTCAGAACCAGGGTGCAGCGCGTCTGCTGTTACTCAAAATGGTACCAATCTGTCGCCCAAAAAGTGAAGAATTTGAGGTCGAACGATACATGGCACCTACCAGACACCCCGTGGCTAGCGTGACTCAAAATCTAATTTCCTCACGACGCTCTCCCCGTGTCCGGGAATGTTGAGACTTGTGTCTCATCGCGATGTTTTTCGACCACCTGGGCCGTGGAAGCGCCACCGAGCGCCGCGTCCTGCGTGCCTGGAATTGTGAGGGCGGCACCCTCGAATGGAACAGTTCGACCATACTTGGCAGCACCCTTTTGTCCCTTGATCAGTAGATCACCTGATCTGACGACTAATGACGTTGTTTCTGTCGAGCGTGAGGATGTCAGTGACCGTTCGAGATGGTCCAGCGTTGATGATGGCCCATCCCTCCTTGGTCTCAAGAGTCTGGAAGGGCAGTGTAGAGTCGGAGGCGAGAGCAAACTGATCCCGTTTCTCCCTGACGTCACATAGTATAGTACCTACTCGTCGTTGTCTACCCGTATCATTGAGTCTGGCTGCCTCCGGTAGCGAGCTTGAGGTGGGCCTGCAGATTTCCCACGTGTGTGAAGTACCTTACCTTCGCAAAACCCGTTTGGGCAGGAGCAATCACGACTTGGAGAAAATATCATCAGCATATCTACCATTTCTTTCACACTTTCAAAGATTATGGATTCGAGTATTAAGACTAATACAGTGGTCATAAAGGGAAAAAAAACAATGAGCTTCCAGGAGACTTATATAGGGTCACCATTTTCGAATCTTGAACCTTGCCGAACCCAGGCATACTATCCACCCCTAGACCATGTTCATCGCTGTGCCTGCTCATTGATGGGTGACTCTGGAAAACTTTTGCCTATACGGCTTTCCTCCGGGGTAGGCTTACAGGTGACCTGTCATTGTGCTGAGAACTATCTTCCATGTCCCACGCAATGCATCTTCGAGGCTGGTAGGACCCATTTCCAGGCCATTACGCACACCACAGAACCTCGTCGAGACTTACTGTGACATTCAAGACAAGCTTAAGATAAGTATCACCTTTTCCCATCAAGTAGGCTTTATAATGCCGGTCGAATCGACAGAAAGGGGGGCATAGGTGAACGTTCCTGCCGTAGTCCACCATGATAACATAACCGAGCGTAAGCACGTTAACGCATTGCTGATAATATCGTGTCAATTTAAAGGATCACATCATCATCGTAAGACCAGTACAGATACAAGCCCTGGGAGAATACCAGTCCCGAGACGTCCGCCTCGTCGTCGGGTAGATGCATCGTCTATATCTAAGCACCCAATTCCCAAATCCCAAGTTCCAGTAACAGTTTTTATACCCGCACCCCAGATCCGTCATCGAACTTGTCCCGTTCATATCATCGAACCCTCTGTAGTTCGAAATCATCATCTCTCCCGTTATCCATATCCGCCAGCATTGGAACAGCCTCGGTATCCCTCACATTTGCAACCTCCACGTCCGCCGCACTCTCCCTCTTGGGCGGCGGCGGCCTCTTCGTGAGCACAACCCACAGCGCGCTGCCAATGATGAGCCCGCAGCCCGCCAGACTCATCCACCCCATGACGTTTCCAAAAATGAAACGATCAAATCCGGCGGCGAAGAGCATGTGCGTGTACACCATGGCGTTCGCCCTGTTCGACCGGTCCGTACCCAGGCCCGCCGTCAGGAGGAACTGCATGATGAACCCGAACGCGCCCAGCAGCCCCAGGAACAGCCACTGTCGCCCCGTCTGCGGCAGTGCGAACCGCAAAGCCGGCTGTCCCAGCTCCAGCATCGGCGCCGCCGTCAGCACGACGGTGCAGACGACCACGCACCACGTCGAAAAGTAGTTCACGGAAATCAGAGGGTGCGCGCGCTTGCCGATCCACCGGATCGTCGTGAAGGCGCCCGCTGCACCAAAGACGCCGAGTATCGCGACGCCGATGGCCGTCAGACGCTCAGCTGTCGTGGCCTGGTGGTTGAGGCCCGGTAGCGTGGAAGCCATGGTGCCGTTATTCGCGGCGTGGTGTTCGGGGGCGGTAGCGGCAGCGGAGGAGGTCGAGTCGCCGGCAAAGAGCGAGGCGGGATGGGCGATGAGGACGACGCCGAAGAAGGCCGCAACGGTGCCTATCTGCTCGGACCGGGTGAATGGTTCGCGGAGGGCGAGGTAGCAGACGTAGCCGGCGACGCTAGGGGCGAGGAAGGTGATGACGGTTGCCTCGGCCAGGGGTAGGTACATCATCGAATACCACATGCCAAAGATGCCGAAGAAGCCGCTTACACCTCTGGTGATGAGGAGCCATCTGATCTCCTTCTTTCCCAAGGGGAAGTCGGGGATCTTCATGTAGTACATGTAAATGCAACAGCAGACCATCGTCACGCTCTGACGGGCGAACAGGACCTGCAGTGGGTGCATTCCCTCGCCCTCCAGCTCCAGCAACCGCGCTGTCAGGTTCATCAAGGCGCCGAAGAGTTGTGAGAGGGCCACCAAGACGACGCCTTTGTTGGTGATCCAGAATCGCTGTAGTTTGCTTTGCTGTATCGGCCGTGGTATCGGCGGCGGGTACTCCGATCCTCCCGGCATCGTTGAGCCCCCATTTCGGAACGGACTGACAGAAAATCTTCGAAACGAGTCTGGATCTGGAAGGTCTTCAAGGCCCTTTCCGTGGTCGTGTGACCACGAGATCTTGGTGTCTATCGACATCCTGTGGTTTGGTTCATCTGTGTTGTCGGCAGCATCTTCGAATCTCGTCTTCGCCCCGGGGTTCAGAAGGATAGAAAGGTTGTCATTATTTTGCTTCGGATCGGACATGACGGCTAGATGAAGTCATGTCTCGAAGCCAGGATGAGTATAGTACAAAGAGGTTCCCAGTAATGGGGTGGGCGTGATGGTTGTGACGTAGAGTAGGCCGGCGAACAACCTTTGGCTATTCTTCCGTGTACAACTCAGAAAATCAGCACAAGCTCTTCACTTGAAAAGATCGAGAAGAAATTTCTGACCACAGCTAGAAGCGGGGTGTCGTGCAAAAGGTGCAGAATCACGGAATGGGTTCCCCATCGTTCATCGGATGTGGGGAGGCTGGAGTAAATCAATGGGTCTGCCAGTCAGTCAGTTCGGCTCAGACCAGTCTCTGTCACACTCGGTCTCATTCCTCCCACAGGATCGGAAGACCGGGGGAGCGAGAAAATGGGCAAAATGTGTTGGTCCATTGCGTGCGGCATGCCACCTCAAACCCCACCACCCTTGCTCTTCGCCTGCCGGTGCCTCTACCTTGGCTTGGGTAGGGTGTGGACCAGCTGGGCAGTGCGGGTGCAGGCATGACTTGCCAGTCGCTCGGTGTCAACGCATGCAGAAGTGCGGATGTGTGTGCGTGTAGGTAGTGGATGGGCGAGGAAGGGAAAAGAGCGACAAGGTGGAGTGGATATGGTCAAGCGGCCTTTAACCAACCACTCGCAGAGACAAAAGGGCGACAACGAGCGCGCGGATGGCGAACCAACCAGCTCCAAGACACACTAGAATCCCTTAGCCGAGCTTACCAGTCAGGCCTCCAAAACAGCCTAGGCCTGCAGAGGTGGATGATGGGCTTTTTTCCTTTGGCTGAGGCGCCGCGCCGGGTCGAGAAACAGAAACGGTGTGATGCAACAGAAGGCGCTGCATGATCACCTGTCGTCTGGTGGTGTTTCGCCCCCGATATCGCAAAAATTCCACGGCGAGCCACACAACTTGCCCGAGAGGGAAGGCCCAGAACCCTGGGCATCCTGGGGGGTGTGGCCGGGTGTCGTGTGCCGCAGGCCAGCCCACTTTCTCGGCGAGGTCCCGCTCACGTCCCTTACCGACGGCGGCGGTCCCGGCACCGATTCGGATACGTCGATGGCGCGGCAAGAAACCCGCGCTTTTGACCCCGTCGGTGCAGGAAACCAAACGCATGGCAGCGTTGTAAGCGGCTGAACCTTATCTTTAGCGACCTTGATATCGTGGCGGCTTCATGCAGCGCGTGCGTTTTGTATGACGGCGGTGGCATGTCGAATTAAGGTCGGCGGGGTCGGCCACTTTATCACGGTTGATCGGAAGTTGCCCATCCTGGTCAAAAGTGGAAACCAGATCTTGCTCACTTGCCCCAAGAGAAAAAGTTTCAATTGTCGAATGGTTTCATTCAGCTCGAAATTTCGCAAGCCTGATCCATGATAGCCGTCTTGCATCTGTCAGATTCTCGGCCAGTCTCCGAGGCCCGTTCTGAAGAGGGGCTCTGTCTGCTGTCACAAGCCTGAATGCTTCCATCCCGTAGGTGTCCAGATTATCGATTGTACCGCAAATGCTGCCCGTTATCGTTCCATCGGCCGCAAACCAGACCGTATCAATGCCCTCAAATCAAATATTCGGGCCCGTTCGTCCAAAAACACCAGTCGCTATGCATCATTATCCCAAAATGCAAACCCGTTGTTCTTCCGCCAGTACATCGTGCGACACTTCATTTTCCGTCCCCATCAAGCCTGACCCTCTTCGCCGGCCGTCCCGCGACCTCGCTTTCGGCATCGATGTCGTCGTCGGCTTCGCCCAGCTCTTCCTCCTGCTTCACCGCAGCATCGGCCGAGGATCCTGCGGCATCGCCTGACCCGTTGACAGTCTTGTCCCCGCGCTTGTGCTCCTGGTCCGCCGCGTCTTTCATGAGAACAGCCTCGTCGTCCTTCGTGAAGATCTTCTTCGCCGAGTCGATCTCGCCCTTCTTCTCAAAGACCTCCTGAACCTTGCCGAGAAACGCGTCGTTCTTGCGGAAGGCGAACTCGAAATCTTCGTACTTGACTTTTTGGCGGCCCGCATAGTTGGCGGCCCGGGTCGCCTCGAAGGCCATGCCTTGAATGAACTCGGTCACAATCTCGTCGAGCACGCGGATCGTTTCGGGGAGCGGGTTGCGCACGTCGCCGTGGGCGTAGAGAAGCTGCGCGACTGCAGGGGACAGCGGTTAGCTCAATGATGCCATGATGACTTCGAAATCGGGAAGCGCGTACGCTCATTGTGGCTGAAGTTCATCTTGCCAACATTTTTGGCAGCGCGGGCGCGAGGCTCCATGATGGGCGGCTTTATTGATCGTGAGGTGCTAAAAGTGGGCGAAATGACCTTTTCTTGTCGCTTTGCTATGATTGCACGTGAGAGATCAACCGTCGAAGTGCGGGTTCGGCGTCGAGATGTTGATATGAGGTTAAGAGCAAACCGATGCGCGGGTTGGAGAATCGCCTTCAGCCTCAGTTTCCAGGTCCTCACGGTCCGCTATTCGTTGTGGGGGTGGCGCCTTCCACGGTCACAACGTGGCTGGTGTTGAGCTGGCGGGGAGCTCGGGCCACGTGTGGCTCGCCTTAATTCTCCGGGCCACCTTGTCCACTGTGGGAGAGGCTGAAGGCGACCGTACCCCTGGGCTTCAGTGTCGCGAACACCAAGCTAGCTTGCCCAATTTCACCAGGTCAATAACTACGTCGCCAGTTCCCCGCGCAGAGGGACACCAGTCGCAAACATGGTCTGTTTGTATCTGCACTCTTCACCACGTCTCTTTGGATGCTAATGCCCTTCTCTAGACCGCCCTCTTCAACTTCCAGTCCCTCCTCCTCGTCATCCTCCTGCTCATCTGCACGTGCGCATATGTCCACCAGCTGATACCCGCCATCATGGACCGAAACAAGGACGGGTGAGGACAGCTTAGCACAAAGCACAAATTAAGGACGACAGTCGCTAACTATGCTACAGTGTCATGAGCATATTCTGGAAATTCGCCCGGGTGGGCGAGCGGTTAAGTCCGTACATCAGCATGTGTTGCGTCGTCATGGCGGCAAGTTCTCCCCTCCCCTTCCTCCTGCCAGAACCCAGCTGACCGTCGGCGCCAGGTCTCCATGCTCCTCAACTAAATTTGTCACCTGTATAATCGTGCACGATCCCCCCTCGCCAGGGGCTAGAAAACGAAGGCTTGTTCTATGGTTCCGGAGTTGGTTAGGGAAATGAATACGGCTACGGCTTTGTTAGAGGGAAGGAAGCCCAAGGCGCAAAGAAGATACGATCGGGCCGATGTTGCCCGTGTCACGATCGCAAGAGTATAAAGGAACGTTCTGTCTCTCAGGCAGTCTCGGAGATAATTCAAGAGTTTATGTCATCGCCATGTAGGCCTTGGGCTCGGTCTGCGATCGTTCTGTTGCTGGCCGCATCTTGATTGGGTATATACACCATCTGTTCGCTGTCTTGACGAAGGGCTCACAGAGTTATGCTTGTTGGGAGCCTCGCAGGGCCCTTGGTCAGCGAGGAATTCTATTGCGACGGATGTGCAAATGGCCCGCGGAGTGCGTGTTATGCGAGTCCGACTCAAGAACAATCTCGTCGTCATTCTAAGCAATGCTGTGACCAAAATGCTCGCTTGAGCTTCACGGATTATGAGTCTTCGTGTAGACCGCTCAGCATCTTCTCAAGAGATATCATGGAGCATCCAATTCTGCGATTCCTTCTCTTGCCCCCAAAGCCCTGACAGAACTCCCGCGCCGTTTCAGGTACTCGACCACGATGTCGCTCCAGGCTGGCTCCCGTTTGGCTCAAGCTCGTTTCCAAGCCAGCACGTTTGCTTCCATGTTGCCGGCCAAAGCCGTCTGTGACGAGCGGTTCTGGCGTTAGATGCAGTGCCAGATTAACCTGGCCATGGAAACCCTGTTTCTCCACGTATGCTTTTTGCGGTTCAGGCGATTCACCGCTTCGTGGACCGTTTTCTTTTCTTCCTTTCTTTTGCGCTCCTGATCTTTCCTTGAAACCATGTACGAGAATACTCTCCAGGCCCTGGATCGGCGACAGAATAGTCTTGGGCGGTGTCTCGCGATCGATCACGGACTCCTCAGGAGGTCTTTCGACCACCCTCCTACACATGCAAGACGTGTTTTGGTCTCGGAATCACAGATGCGACACTAGAACCATACGGTATATCCGAAGGGAAGCTTGGAACTTGGCCAGAATGATCTCGAATCTACGCCTTCTCTGAAGTTCCGGATGTGTGTGTCCTCCGAGACGGCCACTAGGAGCTGGCCTCTCGATGCCTCTTCGTCGTCCGCCCCATCGGCCCAGTTAGACTCGCTGTTGCGTTCTGGTCCCTTTCTCTTTTCGTCAAGAACAAGGGAAGATTGGCCTTGACTATTCCGTCATGTCCAAATGGCCTCTTGATTTCTGCTCTCCAAGCGCCGCAACAATTAGGCCAGCGGCGGGCCATGACAAGATAGCCAAGTTCTTACAGTACGAGGCGACTGGTAACGATAGTCCAACGGGCACTTCGTGCAGCGCGGCATGCCCAAGACGGTCTTGACTATGCCCCGTGAGAGAACCTTCTCCTGCCGGTTGGATTTCTGCCCCTACCCTGTCATCTGCACACAGGACCTGCGAGAGTCCGCGGGATGTAAGGCGCCCGCGACCTATCGCGATCGCAACAGTGCCCCATTCCCACGATAGAGCAATTCGAGGAGACCCATTGGGACTGTCCAAATAGCGTTGGGAGTGAAGAGGCCCCGAGGCGTCCACTCTGTCTGTCTGCGTTAACCTGCTTCTGGGTAAGTAACTCGCTGCCTGGCTTTCAGGCATTGCGAGCAACACTGATTTCCGAACCGCGAATCGACAACAGCCACCCGTACATGATTTATTAGGATTGACGGATACCCGAACAGTCCCAGGGTTCCGTCCGAGTGTTCAATCCCGTCGGTTTCTTGTAAACTACACGAGTGACGATACAGGCCCGAAAGCAGTTGAAAGCGTTGTCACGTAACAATATCACCGAATCTAGCGTCACTAGCAGGCAAAGAAAGAAATTAACTAACTTCGGGTCCGCGGAGATGCAGACAAGACGACTCGAAAGCGCCGTCTTTGTTTGCTAGCTTCCCCTGGCTTCTTTGAATTGAACATGGTCTCAGGCCATGACGCTCCGGCAGGAACTATGCCAAAGGAGAAACACGCGTTATATCCGTCCTGAGCGAGAGAAAGTCAAAGGATCGGGGATGAGGCGACCGCGGCTCGGCGGTATTATCGTCGTGGTCTAGCCATTACTGAAGACAGGGACGTTGGCGAACCGTTCCCGACATCCATGACCTCGTGATATCAGCAGCCACGAAAAAGACCCCTTTGAATGAGCGCCGTTCCTTCATTAGTCCCCGCACATCGAAAAATTCATCACACTCTACACCAAACGCCAACCACAAAAAAAGGAAATCGTCAAAGGACGGCAGAACAAAGGAGTTGTTCCGTCCCCCCGGCGACGACACAAAATTGACTTTGGCTTGCCGCTTTAGCTACCTACCGCCAGTCGAACGAAACAAGTCGACCCAACGGAGGAGACTTTCAGTGGAGGCAGACAACCGTCCCTGGGAGAACAGTCGCCTGACATGGAGCGTGATCACGCAGAACCATGGTGGCTTCTGTAGGCAATCACTTGGTGACAAACCAAGCAAGTCGCCGCTGCAGCGGTAGACAGACATGCCTCAGAGTGAGACTACAACACTGTGCTATTCACTAAACATACATCTTGTTTTACAACCCATGTGCAAGCCCGGGCTTCGTTCTGGGGCGGCTAAGCCGTCAGAGACATGAAAAATACTTCTCATAACATCGCGGTGGGTCAAGGTCAGACAGATATTGAATGTCAAGTGAAACTCTCATTTTCTGTCTCAAAACAATGCAAAGTACGCTGTGTATCTGCATGTAACCACCCCCTAAACGCCTGTCCAACTATTTGGCGCGGCAAAAGCGCGAGCTTGATGCTTTCATCCCAAAACACCGTCTAAGATCCCGTAACACCCATTGCCAAATGAATAGATAAGAAAGAAATCTTGCTCGAAATACTGCGAAATGCAAGATTAAAATACTGTAAATGGGGTATTGTTGTTCGGCCGGACATAGTAGAGAAGCCCCTTCGGTGGGGCGAGTCGCACTGCTAGCTTCTTGACCAGCAGCTTCTGATTAAATATTGTTGGGAGTCGAAAAAACCGATTGTACTCCGAGATGGCTCCCTTAGAACTGGTTCATATCCATCGCGGTGTCGACTTCCTCGTCAGACGTGTACGCCAGACCGGCGAACACCCTCCAGTGGAGGATGCCAAGGTGAGCCAAGCGCGTCGCCATATCTTCAATGCCGCCGTCTTCACGAGCTTCGCGAGAGCCGTCAGATGTCTCCCTTTCGCGGTCCGGACTGCCGCTCCATGAGCGCCCCGATCCATGGACGCGGCCGCCGGTCGCCACCGTAAAGAGCCCAACTCCGGTCAGACCACGATACTCCCTCACTCGCTTCTGAAGCTCGACAAGGAGCTTTTGGTGGAATTGCTGTTCGACTTCCTGGAACATCGCGCTGTTGACGTCACGAACGTGCGAAGCAAGTTTGTTCTCGAGGATGGGTAGCATGTCGGCAGGTGCGTTGGTAAAGCGGAAGATCTGGAGAGCCAAGGAGGGCGCGATTGCTTCCCAGCGAGATTCGTGTCTGCGGGGCGGTGGTGAGGTGTGAAGAAGGGCGACTAGAGAATTGTAGAGGTCCCTTGCCTTGGCTAGAGATTCCGTAGGGTCGGATGTCGGCTGAGGAGGCAGGACAAGGGACGATCGTGGGGAAGATGTGGCGGAGTCGCCAGAGCTGAAGGCCCAGCTGGACGGTCGCGAGGGAGGGGTGTTGAAATTGAAATCGGGGGTCAAAGATAGCGGCCGGGTGCCGGGTTCGTCGTCGAATCGAGACATCGAGTTGGCGAAGAGGGGGAGCCGACCCACGCGATCAAGATCGTCAAACATTCGCATGCAAACCTCCAAGTTGATGGCGTCCAGCATATCAGACCGGAGTTTGATAAAACGCTCCTCGTCGAAAATAAACGTGTTTGGCAGGGCCTTTTCCGAAACCGAGGGCAGGACCAGCCTCGAGATTGCCTCGAAGAAGACCGACATTTCGCCAAAGGAGTGTGCCGTCACGGGCGAGACGGACGCTGCGTATCTGTCCTGGGCGTCCCTGTACCAGACGTTGGCTTGCGTGACGTCCAACTTGTTGCCTTGAATCTTCTTCTCGAAAAACTTTCGCTCAAACGGTATGGTCCCCTCAATGAGAATGGGTCGCAGGCAGCGAATCTGGTGGTTTGCCACGTCTAGCTTCATGGCCTCAAGTACGCTGAGCAGGCTCTTCATGCCCTTGACGAGTTCCTCGACGTTGTTCGTCCGGTTGCCGTTGCTCAGCTGGCTATACATCTGGTCAACCCACTCATCACGCATGGGAGCGCAGTGAGATTTGAGTACGCGAGAAAGCCACATGGCCAGCTTTTCCAGATCGGCAATGCCTTTGTAGAACTGTTGCATCAGCAAATCGACGTTCAGTCCCTCGTCCAGGTAAACTCTGTCTCTTTGCGGCACCAAAGTCTGAATTATGTCTTTCACAGCCCTCAGTAGCGAGGGAAGGCACCAGTCGTCGTTCTGGCCATGAGCCGCGTAGAATCTCTCGGGTTCCCTCACAAACTCGATCAATTGGTCCTGCAACGTGTTCCAAAAGAGGTCCGCCTTGTGCTGTTTCCGCTTGCCCTTATCCCCGTCGAGGTTGGGGCGAAAGTGCAGCTCGGGATCGAAGTTGATGTCGTGACGCAACTTTGGATTGTGCATGATTTTGCACACGTCCAGTTCGCTCAACGTGACCTTGGTTACTGGTGGCTCGATTGGGCGGGATACCCGAGGGGCGGGTGCCTTGGGTTCGGGCACGGGTGCGAAGTAACTGTCTGTCGCCGCGCTCGGTGTGGAAGCGGTAGAACTGTTGGAGGAGGCTCTGGCCATCAGAGGAGCGGTGGAAGGGGTTGATGTATTTGACGGGGGGTTGAAGCCTCTCGGCGAGTCTTGTGAAGACTGCTGGAATTGCGTCTTGGTCTCTTCTTGTTGAGTCTGCTTGCCGGTCTGGGGCTCAGCTTCTTGAATGGGCTCGTTGTCGGCGCTGGCTCGAGTCGAAGTCGACAATTGGCGACGGTTACTTTCTATGCCGCCACCGGCTCCCTGTTCGCCCGCCATCGTGTCGAAATTTCGTTGGGTAGGGGTTGGAAGAGTGATCGTGTACTCTAGGCGAGATGCGCAGTCGGTACAGGAAGGACTGTGTCAGAAACCAATGCCAGCTCTTGCAGGTCACACACTCAATATCGGCGCCGAGGCAGAATTACGGGACTTGATGGATAAAAGCAGGGGAGAAATGTTTCGGCGTAGCTAGTGTTCCTCGAGGGAGGCAAGTCAGCACGAGTATATCTAGTTGAAGGCCGCAAACAAGCACCGACGACTTTGTAAGACGAAGAAGGTCTTGTGAGCGACACACGGGCAAGTGCAGGTGTTGGTTCCCGCATTTCTGTGTAATGAACGGCGAGTTGACGCGGCTGTGGCCGGGTCAGCCAAGCGGTCTCATGGCAACTTACAGAATGGGTCGCGAACGTAGCGCGGAATGCAACAGCAATTGTGAAGATTCGAGGGCAAGCCTCAGTGTCCCAAGGGATGTTTGCTTCAAGGAGGCGCGCAGGAAGGAGCGGCTGGACCACGACAAGTCCGGTATGGGAGCGTGCTTGCTGCAGGAGGCACGGCTGAAAAGCAAACAAGCGGCAGCCCAAGTCACAAAAGTTCTCGTTGGTTGCGGTGAAGGGGGAGAAGAAGATGACGGGATCCCGAGGATGCGGTCAGGCGTAGCACAGCAAAGTGTGCGTCGTGGCGAAGGAGGATCGGTGTTGGTTGGTCGGGCAAGCTCGCAGGAAGTTGTGAAAAAGGTGCAAGTCTATTGGAGGGCGAGCGAGGAGGATGTTAAGGGCGGAAGGAGGGGGGTGAGCGAGAGGCCCTGGATGCTGGATGGGAGAGGTATCGGGAAATTGCGAGGAGGTAGCGAGAGAAGGATAGACCCGAGTAAAAGAGTGCAAGAAGCAAGCCGGAGAGTTAATTACAAATTGGGAAGGAAATTGCAAACGGAGAGAAGGAAGGAGAGGAAGGGGAGAAAAATCACATCTAGAAAGGGGAAGAGGCAAGAGAAATACAGTCGGTAAGTACCTTAGGTTACGGTACGGTAAAGCCCAGGTCAGGTCAGGTCAGGTCAGGTCAGGTCAGTGCAGCATGCAGAGCCAGGGAAGGGATGAAAAAAATAAAAGGGGTGAGCAGGACTGGAGCATGTTAAAGCCAAACAATAATTAAGCTGTATGGAGGGTACGTACAGCAGGAGAACGAGGTGTGTGTGTGAGAGTGGCATGGCATTATGTAGCGCACCTTTGGCACAGCAGGAAGGTACATACATAGACATGCATGTGTAAGGTCAGGTAAGGTAGCGTCCGGTCTAAAAGGCCGGGTCACTAAGAAGAAGGAACCCAGGACAGGTACCTGACGGCTTCCACTTCCTTAGTAGGTGTCGACGCTAAAAGAGAGCAAAGGGCCGCCCCATCTGCGCCGTAGGCACTGCCGTGTATGAGGTCAGGTACGTCAGGTACGAGGGAAAGGAAGGGGAACGCTCCAGGAGGCCGGTACATGTCCAATAGGGGGCTCCGGACTGCATCAGGATGTACCTCCTCCGCCCAGGCCAGACCAGCCAGGAACTAGGACCCAAAGGCCAAGGGGGGGGGACATGCGCTTGGATGGGTTGGGTGAAATTGCTGGCAATGCACCCTCTTCAATGCAGAGTGCCAGAGTGGGCTCCGTCCCTCACCCACACTACACACTCGGAGCTTCATATTTTAGCGCAGCACCCACTGACATTCTTCTCGGCCCCCTCCCCCCCCTTTGGGACTGGACCGCCCTGCCCTACAGTACCTGACCTACCTTAGCCAGTGGAGGTCTTGGAGGAGGAGGAGGAGGAGGAGGAGGAGGAGGAGGAGGAGGAGGAGGAGGAGGAGGAGGAGGAGGAGGAGGAGGAGCAGCAGCAGCAGCAGCAACAGTAGCAGGAACACAGATGGTTGCTAGCTGCTGTGAAGGTGGTGCTGCCGCTGCGGAGGGAGGTGGATGGCTCAAGTACTCCTTTCGTATCTGCTGCGGCATTAGACGCGTGAGAGTCACGGCGGCGATACTTGACGCTGCGTCCCATCCATTCCATGCCTATCATGCCTCCCTCACCATCTTCCCTCATCTCGACCCAGCATCCCTTCATGGTGTTGGCAACTTCCCCCTTCTCTGCAGGTACGGCAGTGGGCACGCTTCAACCCACGCCCGTCCGCTACGGCGTTCTAGGTGGCTCTTAGCGCGTCATCTTGCGAGGTCCCTTTGAGAACTTCCCCAGGGCCGTGTCAAGCCACGTCCATGGCCGCGGCCACAGTGACGGCCATCGCCTTTGCTGGCGTGTTGGGTAAGGGCGAGGTGCCTCCGTTTCCTTTACTCACCACCACCCGACCGCCGGCATTCAAGCAGCAGCAACACAGTCGCAGTTGTGGGTGTGTGAAGGGGTGTGTACAGCCAGGATCTTATGTAAGGTGACGGCGAGCAGTGCTGTGCAGAGGCACACTCACTGGCTGCACATCGCCTTCAGCGACTCAGGTCGGTTGTTCGTCCCTCGGCATCTCGCCGAGTAAGGTACCTCGCCCTCAAAACGAACGATACATGCAAGCCGCATATTTGCCATGCCGCGCCATGTGTAATTCGCCAGTCTGGTACGGACACACGACGCTGCGCGCTGCACTAGCAGAGTGGCACGGGGGGACGTACCGACACGAAATCAACCTCTGTGGCGCGAGAGAGGTGAGAGAGAGAGAGGGAGTGTGTGTGTATGTGTGCGTATTGCAAGGAAAAAAAAAACCAGAAAAAAAAAACGTTCAGCCAACACCAGTTGCGACAAGCGCTGCAAATTGAGGCAACAGACGCAGCAGGCATGACCTTTCATCGGCCTCTACCGCTGCCACCGGCTCGCCCACGGTCACTCGTAAGCACTGGCAAGGTATCTTCTGGGTTAGCCGTAAGACGAGGAGGTACTCCTGTACTGCGTAATTACCCATGTTGCCATGCCCCATGCCATGCCATGCCACGCTCATCGCACGCTGGGGCGATTGGCATCCACGGCATCCAGGGCCCCAAGGCCCCAGGGCAGGCATCCTTGCGACGGGCCGGGGGGGGGGGTGGACGAACAACTCGACCGGTACGTACCAGAGAGTCTTACATAGTACAGCCTCTGCTATGTAGGTCTGAAGACTGAAGGGCTCTTGGTGCTGCTGGTCCACTCGGGCCTGTCCCTGCCGGCCGGACACTCTCAAAAGAACCACGACCCATGCGCCTGTCGGTGATCTCGAAGAACGGAACGCAAAATGGAGACCTTATGGAACACACCAACCAGCCTCCCTCCTTGGCCTGGCTCTCCTTGTTTTGTTTGCCCCGGGAAGTTGGAACAGCTTCAAGGGCGACAAAAAAGGGGGCGAAGACGGTGTGGCGCTCGTCGGGCCTGGCCGAAGCAGCGTCGTTGGAGCGACCAGCATGCCCAAAACACCAGACTCTCGTCGATGGAATCAAGCAAGCCAAGGGCAAAGGGGACAGGTATGTGTGCGCGACTAGTTGTCGGCAAGTTGAAAGAACAAGAGACACACGGTAGGCGTGGGCGCTCCGCCGTCTGCCGCCAGAAGGGGCGGCCACCGCATCATCCAGAAAGTTACCGGGCCTCGGGGCTGGACTCTGACTGACACGACAAGAGGTGTGTACTGGTTCTGGACTAATGCCAGCGGTCGTTGGGCGAGGGTACTGCGTAATGTACGGCGAAAGGAACGAGACTGTCAAAGGCGGCGGACGGCGAGTCAACGGCGTTGGGTTCGTGCCTCAAGTTGCCATCGGCGGGCGGCAACTCAACCTCATCCGATAGCTGCAGCGTGGTGAGCACCCAGCACCCAGGCCCGAGGCTCAAACTGCAGCAGGAGCTCGAAACCGGGGCTCGACACGAACCTCGTCAGTGAGGAGGAACGCAGGCGAGCCGCGAGCAGGCAGTCAGACCCAGGGCACGGGGCACAGAGTGAGGCGCCCCCAGTCGAGCGTCCGCCCGCCCGCCCGCCCGCCCGTTGGCTTTGGTCTGGACGGTTCATGGGGAGTAGCGCGGGCATGGAGGGAGGGAACGTAGGGACGGACGCAGACGACGAGAATGAGATGAGCAGAGCGCCCCCGTCGTGCTAATAGCCCACCCGGTCGAGGGAAGCCAGGTCCGAGCAACAGCAGGGCCGGCCTTGGCGACGCAGAGGGGGCTCAACCCAGGGTGATCAGAATGGTGCGTCTGGCGTGGGGTTCTGGTCCGACAAGGGGTGGTGGATAAGCAGGCATCGGAGGAATAAAAGAAGAAGAAAAGAAGGGAGCAGCGCAACGCAACTACGCAGCGTTGAGCAGAGCAACAGCACTTTGGTAGGTTGGCCGTTGGCTCTGCACGAGACCAGGATGAAAAGGGCAAGAGAGGCAGCGGCAGCGGCAGCGGCAGCGGCAAGGGCCACTCAGACAACCTTGGAACCCAGCAATCCGCGCCGTCGGTACGGAGACGGGGACGAGGACGGGGACGAGGTACCGACGTACCGCGCTGCGTGGGGCCAGCTGGAGATGGAGACCTCGCGCCCACTGCCCGGGATTGTGATGTCGCAGGCATGCCACTGGGTGTGGTGTGGATGTGGGCTGGGCTGGGTCTGGCATTGGGATTTGATCCATTGGGATTGGGATTGGGATTCTTGGGGCCAGCAGACAGGGGGGAGGCCCTTCCTAGACCTCCAGCGCAGGGTAAGGGGAAGGAAGCGCCTTCTTGCCTCCCTTCCTTCCCTCGCCGCTGCCTCCTTGGGCAGGCACGGCGGGTGCATAGGTACGAGGGTACCTCAAGGTGTGGACAGCCGGCCTTGTGAGGTAGATACTTAGGAACCTACGGCGTAGGTAGGTACTCACACCTGACACCACACCGTGCCTGAATCTCCCAGGTGGATTTACTTCACGGTGAGGGCGCAAGGAAAGCAGGTGAAGACCTGCCTCACCGGCCATGTACGGCGACGGCACCTCGACTGACCTTAACCTTGCCTGCCTACCTACCTATGGCTCACCAAGAACACGCACCTCCTTTACGAAGGAACATAGTGTGTAATAATGGATTTTTATTCGGAAAGCTGTGTATCTGCGCCCCTACACCCCCTCTTACCCTCGCCCCTCTACTCTAAGCCCGCCCCTAAGTCTCTCTTCTACTTAATAGCTTACTTAATAACCTTTTTAACTTTCTTAAAGTATTTAGTATAAACTTAGATATATTTAACTATTTTTTTATTTTTTTAGTAAAAATCTTATTTTTAAAAGTATTAATAGATCTTTTTAAAACACTTATAAATCTTTTAAAAAACTAGATTATTATTAAATTTTTTATAATTATTAGTTTTTTAGTATTAGTTTAACTTTAAAAGTTAACTAGTAGTATAATATATAAATACTATTTTTATTAAAAAGTATTTATTAAGATATATATTATACCTAAGTTAATAAATATATTAATTAAAACTAGAGAAATTTAAAGTCTTTTTTAGAGTATAATTATAGTTTATAGTTATATTATATAACTTATTAGTATACTTATAAGTATTATAACTTAGTATTATAAAGTATAATTAGTATAATATAAAAAAGATAAAAAGTAAGATAAGTTTTACTTTTTTTTTTTAATAACTCTTTAGAATAAATTATTTATAACTTATCTTTTTAAGGTTTTTAACTTACTAGTTAAAACTATTAAGATAAAAGTTATTAAGGTTATTTATAATAGTTTTTTTCTATAGTTCTTCTAATTATATCCTAGTATAAAATAGGTATTATAAATATAGTTTAAATAGTGTTTTCAAATAGTGTCACACCCCTATACAAAGATTATAGTAGGGCCCACCGGTTCAAAAGCGGATGGCCTGAATTGCTTTTCGGAGGCTGGTGGCCAAACGACGCTCCAAGTCCCCTGTCTTATCAGGCGGCTTGCCGTCGCGGGAATCAGCAACTTCCTCCCACGAGTCACGAATGATTCAGCCGGGCTGTTGACAGCACACACAGCTGTACAAAAACACCTCGGCAACTCGTCTGGTTACAGAGTTCATCGGAAACACGACGTGCGGAACAATATGGAGCGATGCGATCCGTACCTTTGCGCACAGGGGGCAGGGAGAGAGAGAGAGAGAAAGAGAGAGAGAAAGCGAGCGGGAGGTTTGGGTTGTTTCCAGCAAACCCGGTTGTCTGGGTGTCTGGCTAGGGAACAACGAGGACAGGGACATGGACAGGGGCAGGGACACGGCAGCATTGGAAGCGACCAAAAGCACAGCAGCAACAAGGAGAAACCCCGCCGGTGAGCCAGCGAATCGCAACTCGCAATCGAGCTGCGAGACTTCTCCGACTTGGCCACCCATCCCGAATCGAACACGCAGCTCAAACCAAACCAACGCGGGCCACAGGCGCACGAGCTTCGCCAGATGCCGAGGCTCCCGCCTCTAGTCGCCCGCTTTTTGGCCCAGTTTGGCAGGCCAAGCCCAGCAGCGTAACGCAGACACTAGTGTACGCAACGCATCACATCACTGATCTGCGGCTGCGGTACTGCTGGGGACGTGGAGGACTTGCTGCTGCGGTGCATGGCAGGGCATGGCATGGCATGGCATTCCTTCGACGCCATGCTTCCTACACTCTGGTACTTAGCTTCACCAGCAGACGGACGGCCCCTATCTCAACTCAGCTCGCGCAGTGCGCTGCTGCCACCACCACCACCTTCACGGCTTGCACTTACACCGAGGCACAATGCAGGCAACGCGCCCTCCTCCAGACCGGCCCTACAAGCAGGACCGGCACCCGCCAGCGCCAGAGGAGCAGGTGCAGTTCCTCGGCTGTTGAGCGAGGGGACATGCCACTGCCATGACCTTGTATCGCCAACGTGGAGCTTCTCCGCCACCCGACCAGGTCCAGGGGCCCGTCCCAATCGTCCCGCCGCCGTCTGGTCACGTCTTCTCTCTCCTTCGCAGAGAGGGTACGTGGGCACACACGCCCCAGCGGCGGACGGTCGAGGTAGCCTCTCAGCACCGCAGCTTCGGAAGACACATGACTGGCCGAGTTGTAGCAGCAGCTTGTCGTACTTGTGGTGTTGATCCGCGTTGGGCCAGGTCGTGTCGTGTCGTGCATGAGAGGGCCGACGGCAGCTTGTCCCATATGGATCCCTCAAACCAGGGACGATACGTCCAATGCCGACTGCAACACTCTGTTTCTTCCTCCGCTCCTTGGTCAATCTTGTGACAGCCTCGACAACCCGTTACAAATACCTACCATGCCCCGTCCTGCCGACATTAAGTCCCCCCGGGTGTCGCTCCGAGCTTACTTCTTCCCTCTTTATTCCCCCCAAACTACTACGACGGTACCTTTCGGCCAGGCCAACACCGTCAGACAACGTTCAGCAAAGCTAAGCTAAGCAAAGCTGATTAAAGCCAGAGTGAAGCACACGCTCAAGACCATCAAGCTCAGCCAGCAGCACGCACCAGCCACAACAATCGCACCACAACGGCCTCGAGACCGCCTGCCCACGCCCCACTGCCACTGCCACTGCCGCGCTGGTCCGCCATCTGTCGACCCTCCTGGCTGCTCTCCCGCCGCATTGGCACAGTTACGGTAGCAGTTTTGTGACACGGGAATTCTTCTGTCCAATCTGGAACACCGGGAACTCTGCTGAAGTCGCAATGCCCGGTACGTGGCCGCCAAACCCCCAATTTCAATCATTTTTCTGTCGCCGTCTGCCCCCACCCGGGGCTGCAACCATCTCCTCAGTACTCCCTCCGCCGTTGGTCCGATCACGCTGACTGATTCCGTCTTCGCGACCGTTAGTGCCGCTGTCGCTCGCCATACCAGCCGCAGCTGCGGCGTACTCTTACATCAACGCCCGGATCTCGTTGTGGTACGACAGACACCTGCTGAGCTGCGCCCTTCCCGCGACCCTCTCTGCCCTCTGGCGCGAGCGAACCGACCGATTGAATCAGTTCTACGTACTCGAACGCGCCGCTCAGAGCAAATCCTCGGCGAACCGCACCTTCATCATTTTCGAGGGCAAATCCTACACTTACGCCGAGACGTACGACCAGGTCTTGAAATATGGCACCTGGTTGAAAGAGCGCTTCGGCGTCAAGCCCAAGGACATTGTCGCCATCAACTTCCAGAACTCCGACACCTTCATCTTCCTCTGGTTGGGCCTCTGGTCAATCGGTGCGAAGCCCGCCTTCATCAACTACAACCTGACGGGCAAGCCGCTGGCGCACTGCGTCAAGGCTGCAACCACCTCGTTGATGCTCATTGACCCCAACATCGCCGCCAACGTAGGAGACGATGTGCGCAGCGAGCTGGCGTCAGTGAACTTCGTCGTGCTCGACGCCGACATGCACCGAGAGATCGACGCCACGAAACCCCGACGCGCCCCCGACGCTGACCGATCCGAAGACCAGTACCAAAACCTCGCGATTCTGATTTACACCTCGGGGACGACAGGTATGCCTAAGCCAGCCATCGTCTCGTGGGCAAAGTGCATCGTGGGCGGTGTCTTCACCTCCAGGTTCACTAGCAATTCGCCGAATGATGTCTTCTATACGGTATACATAAACCGCATTGCCGTTCTAGCTTCTGCACGTTGCTAACTGGCGCTGTAGTCAATGCCGTTATACCACAGCTCGGCTGCTCTGCTGGGATTCGGTAACACCCTCGAGGCCAACGGCACGATCTGCATCGGTAGAAAATTCTCTACGAAGCTCTTTTGGGAGGACGTTCGTGCATCGAAGGCCACCATCATTCAATACGTGGGCGAGACTTGCCGGTATCTGCTCGCAGCACCGCCTCAGGTCGATCCCGTCACTGGCGAGTCTCTCGACAAGAAACACCGCGTGCGTGCGGCGTTCGGCAACGGACTACGACCCGACGTCTGGAACCGGTTCAAGGACAGATTTGGTATTGACACCATAGCTGAGTTCTACGCTGCTACGGAAGGCTCCTTTGGCACGTGGAACCTCAGTCGGAACGACTTCGCCAAGGGCGCCGTTGGAAGAAACGGCATGCTTTACAGCATGGTTATGGGATTGGATGTTGCGCTTGCCGTTATGGACGAAAACAACGAACTGCCCTTGAGAGACAAGAAGACGGGCTTATGCAAACCAGCCAAGGCCGGCGAGCCTGGCGAGTTGATGTTCAGGCTCTCACCAACCGATCTGGAGCGCCGGTTCCAGGGCTACCATGGCAACCCGGATGCCACCAAGGCCAAGGTTATGCGCAGCGTCTTCTCCAAGGGAGACGCGTGGTTCAGAACGGGTGACGTAGTGCGGTGGGATTGCGAAGGACGTCTCTACTTCTCGGACCGCATCGGAGACACTTTCCGGTGGAAGAGCGAGAACGTGTCGACACAAGAGGTTGGCGAGGCCGTCGGGTCGCATCCCGCCGTACAAGAAGCCAACGTTTACGGTGTGGAACTGCCGCATCATGATGGTCGGGCAGGATGTGCGGCAGTTGTCTTGCAGGGTCAGCCGTCGGAAGACCTGTTGCGTAGCATTGCGCAGCATGTGAAGTTGTCGCTGCCGAAGTATGCACTTCCGATCTTCCTGCGAGTCATGCCTCCCGAGGCTATGCAGACCACCGGTACAAACAAGCAGCAGAAGCACGGCCTGCGTGCGCAGGGCGTGAAACCTGGTAGCACAGACGCCGGCAGCGTGTACTGGTTGAAGGACGACACATACGTGCCATTCTCAGAGCGGGACTGGCATGAGCTCAACGGCGGGCGGGTGAAGCTGTAGACGTTGGTTCTGTGTTTGATTCAACGCGAGCGAGATACCACTGATACGTTTATCCTTCTCTTAGAAACTAGCTAGGTTCTGGCTCGGCTGTCAGGTGAAGCACGTGCGTACCTACTCGTCTACCTCTGGAACCCAGTCTCTCGGTGCTTTGCATCAGCTGCGGTCCCCCCTTCTTTTTTGGTTCCGTCGTCCACCCAGTGGTAGAAATAGTTCTAGGGCTCGTAGACCATCAATGACTAATGTTGGCCCGATAGAAAGACTGTAGAATATATGACGACGTGTCGACGAACCTTACTCTTGCCAAGTTGATCAACCATTGTCATCACGGAAAGGCCCTGCCCGATGACTTGAGCCGCCCGACGTTCATGATCTCGGGCGTTGCAAAGATACATGACAGACGTGGGCGCTTCCCGCAGGTAGTCAGTCGGTGCAGTTGTCGTTGTAGCTGTCAAGACGGCTCTGGGCCGTGTCAGAAGTCACTTGGAATGCCAACTCTCCAGTAAAGTGTTCAGCTCACCTTAGGTTTGTGGGCTTATCGTCGGCAGTTTCAAACACATCATTCACCATGAGTTCCTCGCTCCAGCCGTGGACCGACTCAGTGCCCAGCGGATCGCTGGCAGATATCTACGGGATGATTCACTACGGTGCAGAGGATGTATATAAACCTTGAAGCTGGCCAGACCTCGACATCGAGTGTCTTGAATAGCATCGACAAGGAAACATCCTCAACTCAACCCCACAGCAACTCACGAAACCCGCACGCACAGGAACACCCAACAGAAGCACAACTTCAAAGAGAGAAGGGAAAAGAAAGTAAAACCGCCGAGATGAGCAGCAACGGGCCCCCCTCGCCTCCCAACGACCCTCCCACCCCTCCTGCGACGCCTCCCAGGCCTCCCCAGCCTCCCAGGCCTCCTCAGCCTCCCAGGCCTCCTCCTCAGGGTGGTTCGCGCCGCTAAGATGACAAAACCTCTGCAGTAAGATGCGTCAAAGACCTCTGGGTTCCGTTCCCCAATGGCAAGAATAGTCTAGAGTGATCAATAAAATTCAGTATCCTAATCCTATGCGACCCTTTTGTCACTTGATGTGTATTCCCCACACGAATCAGTTCGTCATCCCGATCAAGCTCGACAGAGTCGACATGATCTCGTCGGCCCTGTGTACCGCAAGACTAACATGGCCCTCCCCTTCAGCCAGTCTTAGCTCGACACCCGGAACGCACTTGAATGCCTTCTTGGCCATCGACACGGGCACGTTGACATCTTCCGTGCCATGCCACCAGACCATTTGTTGTTTGTCGACCTCGAGATCTTCGAGTTCGAAGCCCCAATGGCTCCCGGCCAACTTGACATCCTCCGCCGGTCCCTTGCCTCCCGGCCTCATGGCATCCCGCACGCTGGCTACCAAGGCGGACCGCACGCCGCCCGTGTCGAGGTTCAGGACGGCACGGTCGACGGCCGGGCGTGTCTTCAAGTCCTCCAGGATAGTCTGCTCAAACCTGTCGGGGTGAATGTCGTCACGTGCTGCCTTGCACAACCCCCACTCCATTCCCCAGGCCACAACGGGCGCGATCCACGGCGCGAGGGTCAGCATGGCGCGGCCTTGAAGCAACATGCCGGCGAAGCCGAGGGATGGCGGATACAGGCCGGAGCAGATGCCGGCAGTCACCAGGCGGTCGCGGGGGATGGCCTTCCAGCAAGACAAAACATAGGGAGAACCCCCCGAGAGCCCCAAGACGCCAAATCTTGGGATCTCGTAGTGGTCGGCAACGGCGAGCACGTCGATTGGCCAGTCGTTGATACGCCTGTTTGGTTGGAACGTAGATCCAGCGTGACCCGGCCGATCGAGGGCGATGAGCTGAATGCCACGTTGGCAGGCTGTTTCGTGGAATATGAAGGCTTCATCGTGGCTGCCGGGAAAGCCGTGGAAGTAGAAAATGACGGGATAGCCTTGTCCGGGCGATGCGGATGGTCCGTGGTCAGCTCCGGCACCATAAAGACCAAATGTGATGATGCGCCCATCCGGCAGGTCAATGCTTCTTGTGTCGGCCTTGGCGAAGTGGCTCATTTTGGAACGAAAGTTGGGCCCAAGAGTCAGTTATCAGCTTGAAGCCATTGCTCAGCATTTCGAAGATGCCGTGTCTGGGAAGGAGACTGGGTATTTGAGCAAGTAGCCCTTTTCGAGGAGACCATGTCCGACGAACAAGTCAGTCAAGGCAGCAGTATTCTCAATGCAAGCGCCGACCACATTTGGCACTGGCCCATGGCTCGCAGACGAGCCCAATGCGGCCCATGGCAGCGTGCAAGTGCCAGGGTGAAGGCGCGGGAGCGCGTCTTTTTGATCCTTCGGGGGCGCAGCGTTTGCCGGGATGAGCGTCACTGGCAATTGAAGAGGTTGGAGGCTTCGGTCCCCGGTTTTTGCTTCACTTGAAGACGGCGGAGGATCGGCGGCCGGCGGCCGGCAGTCGGCGCGGAACGGGCAATGCCGGTGTCGTCCAGAGGACCCGGGAGGTCGGTTGTCGGCGATGGCGTGCGAGGGCGACGGGGGGGGGGGGGGGGGGGGGGGGGGGGGGGGGGGGGGGTTGGGGGGGGGGGGGGGTTTTTGGGGCCAAACCCCCGGGGGCCGGTTTTGTTTTGTGGAGGTTGACAAGCCCACGTGGTGGGG